>CAXIVM010002610.1:0-21477 GCA_964035705.1 Porites rus | reverse complement strand
CGACCAGCTGAGTGGTAGACCAAAATTGGTGCTGCTCTGTTGCGTCAGCAGGTTCCACATCATCCCATCTTCCAGCGACCCTGTTCTACTAGTTCCGCTTCCCCGGCAACTTTCATTCCGAAAGTTGGTGTCCCATGTCTTCTTAGAGTCGGTCTAGGCACTAGCTGCTAGCCAATGGGCGGCAACGGTTACCCTTTGCAATCCCCACCTTCCCATCATGTGGTTGTGGTGGTCGAATTCTCACGGCCACTTGCAGCGGACACGCCATGGACATGGACTCGACGCGCCCGGGAGCCGAAAGGGGAGCTAGTAACAAGTGCCACGCTAGTAGTAACAAGAAGCTACCAGGAACAAGTGCATCGCTAATAGTAACAAGTGCCTTACTAGTAACAAGAAGCTAGTAGTAACAAGATGGACCGAGATTTTTCTTCCGATTTGGTGCAAGCGGGAGCCGTTCTGGCCCATTCTGGCGGAGCCGTCTGGCCGTCAGAATCCTTTTAAAGAAAGAAAGCAGGGATATCACCCATCAGTCCGGAAGGCTTTGCTTGACCATGCTTGACCGAAACACATATTGGGATGAATGTCCTCGTTGGTGAAGGAATCAAAGGTTGCAAGCAACTTGAAATGCCTTTGAGGTCTGTTCAAGTGGGAGAGGGGAACTCCTTCAGACTTGCGGGCCTATCGATGTAGGTTTTGCGGAAGAAAGCAACCTCAAACACCCAATGTATGGTATATTTACCTTCATTGGGGTGTTTGAGGGATCAATGTAGGCATATATGACAGACATGGAGTGTCTGGGAACTCTTACTCAAAGTCATGCCTAGCTCCCTCCACCAACGGAGCAAAGCGGCAACGCACATGATTGTGGTAGATTCGATCAGCAACAGTCAGAACTCATCCATACTGCGCCTGGGTGAGATCCACATTGATAAGCTCACCTGGCTAACCTAATATGATTCCTAAAGCCCCGGAGGACTGGAGATACAAAACTATTCTGAATTCTGGCAGGGGCAGTTTACATAATCAGAAGTCTACCTTACTCAGGATCAGCCGAAGATTGCAGCAGTTTCTTTTGACTCACTGGCATACGTTGGCATCTTGGTTACTCGTCGAAGCGATCTCCTCCTGCTGTCCTGGTGTCGTGTGTTGGTCGCGATGCTCGTCGTCTCAAACTGAGCGGTCCGAACCACGAAAGCAACGAGTTGGTCTTACACGGACTATATAGATCGATCTATATGGTACTTAATTTGTGCCACAGACATCGTTCGTAGACGTAGATTGCCCCTTTCAGATTCGTTACGCATCGTGTGTCGTGGGCTTTGGTCGTGCTGTCACCAGCAGTACCGGTGCAGCATGGTGAAAAGGACACCACAAGGTCAGGTCTTGGTGGCGCGTCAGGTCGGGATCACACAGAAGCACAAGGCCATGCAGCCGTGCCGCCGTGCCTGCAAGTTCCCGTTCTCTCCACAACTCCTCTTGCCTCTGGAGTCGTGGCCACTCAGCTATCAGAAGTCAGAAGCCACCAGCCAGCTGGCTAAGATCTATTATTAAGTGTGCCTTGAACAGCACCTCTCCACGCATTTCAGTCATCGCATGCCTCCAGCCAAGAATCTGAGATGTTCTTCGGGATCCCCAGGGATGGTGCTGATATCGCTGGCTCTGCAGCCTGTCGGATATCGCGCCAGCGCGAGTTACCAGGCAGGGATGAGAATGAGACTGGGCCAAATAAGTGCCGTATTATGATGTTCAAGTGCTTGCGACAAATGGTTTTGGCAGGTAATGCCCCACCTGAAAGTTACTTACAGTATCTTACGGTAGTTGACATTGTTCTACCCTGTGTTGTGAGTTCGTGATCTTCGGCTCAAATTAGGGACTTTGGCTTCTGCAGCACATCAATAATCAATGCGTGCCTTCAACCATCACTTGGAAAGGGGGTTCCCTTGCCATCTATCTTTCGCAGAACTCAAGGTACTCGCAGGTAGTAGTAGAACAACTGGTGAGAACTTGGAGGTGCTTTGATAGGTGGAATGCATCTTCACGGTTGCTGCACCCAACATAGAGGTATTGCCACATCCCCTGTCATCATGTTGATGGACCAGAAATTCCCACCGAAACTTTTCTGTGCCATAAACTGGACATTGCCATGGTTTTGGTCCGAGAGAAGGTGAGCGTTCTTCTTCCGCCATCGGCGGCATTGTTAAACCGGGACTGACGTCAGTCGCCTGGAAGTCCAACGGAGGAAGCTCCCACATCGTCTCGGAGGTGCGGGTACACCTGCCGGGCGGAACGAGGCCACGACCCTGCACTTGAATATATAGTTCAAACATGATGAACAATGTGTTTTTGCATGTTTTTGCAGTCGAATTGTTATGTGTCATTTGATTTTGCTCTTTCAACTTGTTGAGGTACAGTACTTGGCATACTCAGAAAAACATCAGGGTATCTGACATGCTTGAGTATTCACTGTGACACCAAAGGATCGTTTTTCATGTGAGTCCAAACTTTGAAAGTGGATCACCAGCCAACCAATGGCGGACGGCATTTTTTGTGTGTTGCAAAATCGATGTCCGGGCTGGCCGGGCCAGCCCTCTGAGAATCTGCTCGTCTTGACCATCACAGCTGCATCTTCAGCAGGAGGAGGAGGAAGACTGCTTGAGGACCGAAAGCGCCTTTCGCTTTCGCATGCTTTCGCTCCTTTGACGCTGTCCTAAAACTCATCATTCCGTAAAATACTCTGTAAGGCTGTACAAGGGTTCTGCAGAACCTCTTCTTTCTGGCCTAAGTTCACCACTGAGACACCCCAAATTTCCGCGGAGAGCGAAAAACATCCGCGTTTCGTCGGTCTTCCTTCGTCTTTGTCGGTCTTTGGAGCCAACTCCAAGGAAAGTCAAGCTATATAGCAGCTAGGGCTCCATATTGCACAACAGCTCCTTCCTCGACCTGACGAGGCTTCGGACACACCCGACTGATAAGCCGAATTCAAGCGACGGGGGATTAGATCAGTACATCCTTTATGAAAATCATTGCAAATGCAAAAAGTCAGCCTGTTTTTCAGCAATGGTCCAAGGGTGATGGTGCCGCAGCTAGCCAAACCTTTTGCCTTGCACAGTAACAAAAGCGTTCGGTATGCAGCAAATGGGTGTCCTACTGCCACCTCTGCGCAGTAGCATTCCCGATTCTTCCTTACTGATGGGCCAGCCATACTTCCCTACTTCAAGTCAACAAGACATGAAGGTTCGACTGATGTAGTAATATAGCCAACAATCTTCCCCATAAACAAGACTCAAACAACGACCTTGCATGCGTTTGGATGCATTTGGGTGTAGCAGTATAGCCAACAATTTTCCCCATAAACTAGACTCGACCAGCGACCTTGCGCGCATTTGGACGCTATTCGACACCAAGTGGCTACGGCAACATGGTCGCACCACTGCAAAGAGCTCATCCTTGACAACGGAGGAGCGGAAAAGGCTTCGAGTGATGACTCATGGTTATGGACACAAAATACGTGGTGGTTGTTGTGTTTGTTGGTGGTGTTGTGGTGGTGGTGGTTGTTGTGGTTTGGTGTTGTGGTTGTGGTTGTGTGTGTTGTTGCTGCTGCTTTGACCAGAAACAAAGCCAAACACAGAAAATGCCAATAATGCAAGCCAACTTGGTCTGCATAATTCGCACCTTGGGGTCATCTTGAGGTATCTGGAAGGAAGGGGGGCACCCTTCCAAACATGCTTTTAAAAGTGTGCAGTAGTTTCAAGGTAGGTGGCGTTGACAAATGGCTATAGATGGCGGTTTTTCGAAAGTGGGTTCCAAATGAGCGCGGGCAATAGTAGATGGAGCCGGCTACTAAACGTGCAAGGATCTCAGAGCCATGTACTAAAAAAAATTTGGCCCAAAAACGCTGCGCCATGTAATACTGTTTCTACATGTTTCTACCTTGTTCCCTTCTTCTCAAATCTGTTTCCTTTAAGGGAAGGGAAGGGAACACAGATCAGATTCAGAGAAAAAGACAACTATTTGTTTTTTTGGCGTCCTCATCACCAAAAACATTCAACAAACGAGGAACTCAATGGGCAGTAGATGGCGCACATTGACAGCAGGAAGGAGGGCAGAGGAGGAAAAGGAAGAAACAAGGAGGGGGTTTGAAAATACAGGCAGGAAAAAAGTCAGAGAGGAGAGACTCAATGCGCAATAGATGGCGCACACTGACAGTCAGAGTGAACAAAGCAGTGAGGACAGGCAGGAAGGGAAAGGAGAGAAGGAGGAGAGTGGAGGTGGGGCAGGAAAGGTTTTACTGCATTCTACTGGTATATAAAATGGTTGGCCACGCACGAGGGATCCAGGAATGGGTGCTGGCGCAAACTGACATCCAGAAACAGGAGAACAAAATCAGGAACTCAATGCACAGTAAATGGCGCGCACTGACAGTCAGAGTCAGAGTGGGAAGGCGCATAGCAGTGAGGACAGGAAGGAGGGGAAAGGAGCGGATGATGAGGAGGAGGAACCGAGAGGCAGGGCAAGGGTTTACTGCGTTCTATTGTAATTAGATGGGTTGGGCGCGCACAAGGGATCCAGGAATGGGTGCTTCTGACACGCAGTAGATGGCGCAAACAGCGCCGGAGGGTGGGAGGGCCTGGGGAGAGATGGGTGAAGAGGGGCAATATGAGATGAGGAGGAGATGGGGGGAGACAAGGAAAATCAGGAACTCAATTTCAGTACAATGCGCACACTGACATTCAGAGTGGGAAGGCGCGCAGTACTGTGACTCCAGGATGAACTGCAGAAGCAGAAGGCGCTACAGCAAAACAACACTTTTTCGTCCTTGCCATAGGGGTGTATCATGATGGTGCCAATCAAATGGAGCTTGACTGGGTTGACTGAGCAAACATTTTGCAGGTTTTGCAGGTTCCATGTACTTTTTCCCGTCCGAATCTTTTTCAAAGAAGTGCGAACCGACAGAGCCAAAGTAGATGGCATTTCGACGTCAACTTTTTGAGTTTTCACCGCCAAGTACTCTCAAATTTTACAACATCACCCGGGCGTGCCTCCAGACCTCCTCCCCTGTGGCCTGTTGCGAACGCTATACCTGTGGTATACCGGTGGTGGTCCGGTAGGGCCTCCAAGCCTCCTTTCTAGTGGCCTTGCGGGATTACCGGAGGCACTGCGCGTCCGCCTTCCGTGGCCGGGTCCTGCGGACTTAGCCAGGCTAAGTCACCAGCCGTCATCGGTTGATTTATGATTGCATGGTGGTTGATCAATTGTAGGTCCAAGATTTGAGCAGCAGAAATGGATTGACATAGGGAATGTTCACTGATGATTGCTTGTCAAGATGTTTAGAATGCTCCTTGGCGCTGATTATTCGCTTCGCTGACTTCACCCCCCCTCCCTTCCAAGCAAATGATTTCTGCAAGGTTGTGCTGCATGAGCCGCGTAGAATAATCATCGATCGCCGATGGGCACTTTTATGTCATGCCGGACATATTGCGCTGATCAACTCTCATGCCAAGGCAATACGCGTGTTGTGGAAAGTTGTATGTACCTCACACCCTCTGCTGCATAAAGCACAACAATTGATCATCAATCGGCGACGAACACTGTTTTCTTAAACTTAACTTATGCCGGACCTTGTCCAGATCAATCGGCCATTAACTAACTAAAGATACCCCGATTATGATTCTCTCTTCCAGGAAAGAGTTCATGGAGTGGGACAATGGATGCACAAACAGCATCTTCTGCTCGATTTGACAATATCGTGTCTACTTCGGCTGCTTCGGGGTCGCGGGAGTTTAGCCAGGCTGGAGAGCGTTTTGGAACATATAATATGCAGTATATAACGTGTATATATATATAATATGATATAATATATATAATATATGTATATATCAAAAAAGTGCAGAAACTGAAACAGCAAAACAAGTCCATCTGTTTGTGCCAATGTTGGTAGCCCGACGAGTTGATCCCCACTGTGCTTACAACAGCCAAGCTGCCTGTGGGTGATGACCAAACAAGAACAATTCTGAGATGATAAGACCTCAGCAATCCGCGCAACGCTGCACTTGCCCTAGTCAAGACAGGCCACTGCGACCATGCTGCTATAGTTCATAAAGTGTTTCGGACATGAACAGTCTAAACTGGCCAACCCAAACATGATCAAAGCCACCAAATGACTCTGAAAATCGGTCGAGATCTCGGTCGATCTGTGAGATCTGGAGATATGATCCTCACTGAAAAATATCATTACATCTCTATTTAGAGATATCCGGAGGATCTTTATGGATCCATAACCTGGAATAATATTGATAATATTAATTAATATACTACTGTATATTGTCTGTACTGGACTAATTCTATTGGATTCTTGGATCATATTGATGTAGATATTTCAAGCACAGCGATGAGCACCGTCTCTTCGCTCAGAAACCTCTTGCAATGCCTCGTGCACGGCCCGCTCGCTCCGCAAGTCCAAAGCAGAGGTGGCTTCGTCGAAGATCAACATGCGCGGAGTCCGGGCCAATGCTCGGGCGATGCAAACACGTTGCTTTTGGCCGCCACTCAAGGCTTGACCTGCTGGAATTCAGGCGAAATCGATCGAATGATCATCGCAATCGATCAAATGATATCAAATGGCTCTTAAAATGATATCAAATCCATCACATTCTATCACCTAGATCAGTGTGTCCCCAAGCCTAGCAAGCGAATCATGAGGGTGTTCAACCGCAATAAAGATTCAACATACTCAATTCCTCACAATTCTATGTTGCAAGTGTTATGCCTATATATAATGTATTTGGAGAATGATATTGTTTGCAGCCACCTCTCTCCCCTGCGAGCGTATCCATTCCATGCGGAAGGCCATCGGTAAACTCAGTCACATGAGCTGCAGCTGCTGCCTCCTTGACTTTCAGGTCGTTGGATGCCTGATCCACGGGGTCAGGACTTAAGCCATACTCTACATTCTCCTTGATGCTCATAGCAAAGAGAGTCGGTTCTTGACTGATCACACCCAGCTGCGATCTCACCCAAGCCGTCCGGTCCTCCGCCACCATGTCATGGCCATCCACCCAAATCTTTCCCTCTGTCGGTGCATAAAGCCCTGCCAGCAACAGGGCAATGGTCGACTTCCCGGAACCCGAACGGCCGAGAATGGCCACACGTGCTCCAGCCGGAATATCCAGATTTAATCCTTGAAGCACATTCGCTTGGGGCCTGGCTGGGTAAAAGAAGCTCACATTCTCAAACTTCACGGCCAAAGGTGCGCTTGCTGCGCCGCTTGCAGCAGCCACCGATTGGCTGAGGGCAGGTCGAACTTCAGCTGTGCCCAGAATGTCCAAAACCTTCTGTAGTGAGCCCAAACATTTTTGAATGTCTCCATAGGCGGCCATGACCCCGGTGTAAGAAGACCCAGCCATAAGACAGTACATGGCCAGGCTTACCGTCGTTCCGACACTCACAACTCCACTGGACACCATCACGCCGCAGTTGTAAATGATGTGAAGGAGGAACAAGCCACCTGCATGATCTTGGGTCAGTCGGTACAAGCCAGAACTGATTATATGCCTCTACATACTTACAATTTCAAATGATGTCCGTCCAACCCACTTCGCTTAGAATCTTGCCTTCACGGCGAATCAGCGGGGTTGAAAAGTAACTCATTCAATTCAATGATATTCAATGGCTCATTCACTGATAACCTGTGCACTTCAAACCTTGCAAAAGGACCAATCTGGTGGCTGCGGGTCAAGAGTCCTGAAAAATGAACAGATTCCTCTTTATACATCTGTATATAATCATATTGGAGATGTTGTCCTGCCATGGTTTGTAGATGTTTGATGATGTTTGTAGGGTGAGGCTTTGACCCACACCATCTGTAGCTTGTCGAAGTCTCAGTGTGGCATCCCTCCAGTCTCCACTCGTCACCTCCTGTGACGAAGAAACAGGACAAGCCAGCCGAGGCCAACGCATTTTGCCATCCAGCTTGATAGACGAGATCCAAAAGTCCCTCAAAGCCTGGCAGGGAGCGATTGAGTCAGGCGGCAGATCGAGGCGATCAGCGATCAGGAGAGACCAGTCAGTTCTGTAGAGGGCTGAATGTCAGGCACAAATCCGCTTGAAAACGCCAATTTGTGCTGGCACTGAGAGGTTCCAGTGGTCAAACATCCTTAACCTGGTATCAAGATCCCTCATACAACCTGATATGCCCCAAAGACTGCCCCAAAGCCAACCATGTCCAAGATTCTTGGAAGGTTCCTTGCAAGCACTGCGGAGAATTGCATCCACAATCCCGCTGATGTTCAGCCAAGTTGCCCATTTCAAGATATCTATGGTGGGAACATTGGTTGGACATGTTGGAAGACCTGCGAAGAAACAAAGCTATTGGACATCGCCAAACACATCTAATCATCCAACGAACTCCCTAACAACCCTAAAACACCTTCTGTACATTGATCCCCCAGTCAGCCTGGGCATAAAGTTGATCAGTCAGTGGCTCAAACACATGACGGTCAACCAACCATGTCCAACATGCTTCAACCAGCCATGTCAGTGGACCATCGGATTCCTCACTGAATGAACCACCCTAACTAAACCACTTCTTCTATGAATCGCCGTGGCTGGTCATGTCCTTTGTGGAATTCGCCAAGTGCCGCATCGAATTTCCTTTCCGCGCCAATGATGTTTATCCCATCTGGTCATACAAAGTGCATTCTCCAGCTCAAATCTTCCAACCCCCATGCTTGCCCACCTCCATCAACCCCCAGCTCTTCCACACAAACTTCTAACCCTCCTACTCCTACCCTACTCCTCACCCTGAAGCTCCATCTCGCCTCGAAGCTCTCGCGCCTCTGCGTTGAAGGTGCGCACCGTGCGAATCCCGCCGAGCCGCTCCTCCGCGCGCTGCACCGCCTCGGCCAGGCGCTGCTGTCGTCGCTCAGCGATGCGGCGCACCAGGCGGCCGTAGAGGACACCGGTGACGAAGAGCGCCAGGACTGGGGAGAGGAGGCCCAGAATCCTGAGGGCAAAGCGGCAAAGAGTCGTCGTGCTTGGTTTCTTTTGCTTATTTTTTTTTGGGGGGGTGATTGAAACATGTTGAAACTAAGACATCTTGAAAGGATTCTTTGGGATTCTTTTGGACGTTATTGGTTGGGATCTGGGATTCTATAAGCAATATTCTGGACATGTTTGGTTTTAGATGGTTTTAGTATTTCTCAATGCGCTTTCTGCGCACGCAAGGCCCTGCTAGAGGAATGACAACCGGAACTCTCGAGGCCTCTGGATGCCGGAACTAAGCAGTTGGATATCCTCAGTGTCAGGATGTGCAACATCATAACATCCTCAAAGAGTTCAACACCCTGCAACTACTTTGATAATCTAGAGTTCGAAAGAAAATCAGGCTGGATTCTTGGTAAGATCCAACCACCGGTTTTGACCACTGATCTCAACTTCTTCTGGTTCGGCAAGCTCTCGTCACTCGCCACCAAGACCGACCCATCCAACACCACCAAGACCAAGCTCCTGAAAGATCAGCACCAAGCATCATCTCTCGAGGTGCTAGTTGGAAGATCATACCTGGGAGTGTCCAGGTTGTAGAGCCAGTGGAGATGCAACCGTAGGTTTTTTAAAGAGACAAATAAGAACTATAAGAAGGTAAGGGTCCCTTCAATCAGGCCACCCTTGTTTTTAATTCAGGGGCTCTTACATTCTTGTTTTGGTATCTTTTTAGTGGTCTCTGTCTTTGGAAGCAGGTCACTATATAATCAGGTCCTTCTAGCTTCGTTCACTCTTTCGACCCGTATTGCTGCCCTCCTCGATTCAGATTCTGATCCGCGGCCGAAAGCCTTCCATCCGGCCGAAGCGCAGGTGCCCACGGCAGCGGTGATACTGCCACGGATCCCGGCCGAAGCATCAATGAGAACCCGGCTCGTCATGGTGATATCATTCCCGAGCCGATTCACCAACCTGAGGCAATGAGGCACATTCAACTAGGAGCGATCGGACGCTACTAGGGGCTCCTGGCATCGCTACTAGTAACGGTAGTGAATCAGCTGCGAGTGAAGAAGGTAATCACTCTTGTATATTCTTGTTGATGGAAGAAAGTCTATAGATCCTGCATCACCTCAAATAAACGACTTGTGTCTAACTTCCTCTCACCAATGGGCTCAGAATTTCATTCTTCCACCATCACCAGTTCACTAGTGTGGACCCAAAGTTTCTTCCGCAGACGGAGACCTTGACTCATTCCAGATCTATTGGTAGGTTCAGTCCTGTCTGGCCTTTTGCATCTACCAGTAGATCTCAAGTCTCTTCCCCTTCCACAACTCTCCATTCCATTGGTATCACACTTCGTCCACTTTGCCTTTGACTGGGCCAAAAGACTATCCAAGTGGGACCCTTAGCCAAAGGTTGATAGGATCATATAGGACCTAATTATCCATCTTTTCTTCAATCATTCTAATCGCCCACAGTTCCCGGATTTGATCTCAAAATCCTCCAACAACTTACGTTCGACTGAGAACAAAAGTCTATTGGATGGCTCTTTCAAGGCACTTCCACTCTTCCATCCGCCCATGTTCCACGCCACCGTCTCTCCGTCTCTCCCATCCGCCCACCCGACTCTCACCCCGACTGTCACCCCGTTTAAGGCGTGGACACCCGTTTAAGGCGTCAGACCGTAGACGGGGCGCTCTCCTGTCTTGTTCTGGTCAAAGAAGGCGATGGGCCGCTCCACGAGGGCTTTGAAAAACTGCTGCCGCAAGCGGAAGGCGATGCGCTCGATCGCTGTTTCGATCAAGTAGAGCCGGCAGAACGTGGCCGCACCTCGCGGGGTTCCCCCGGAGCAGGACAATCCGAGCTGTCTGGTGCGAGTCTGATGCTTGGTTGCACGTGCTGTTGGAAACTATGCTTTTGTCGCGTCAGTGGTGCAAAGCCACTGGATCTTGGTCTTCGTCATCCTGACCGAAACTGCATGAGACATCATGAAACCACAAGGTTTGATCTGAGAGACAAGAAGAAACAGGAAGTGGGGACAGGTGATTGGTCCCTGTCAGGAAGTCTTTTCTTGAACATGATTGGTAGCTGAAACACAGGTCACCAATCTGGCCGCACTCCACCGCAATCCGCTCCTCAACTGGCCTCCTGCCACGACCAGCAGCCCACAAAGAGCAGTGTGGTCCATGACGAAGAGAAGCCCTTCTTGACCTTCTCCAAACATGTCCACCAAGCGACCCATCAAGTATGGGTAGGACCTCAAATAGAAATCCAGGGGACACATAATATGGATACCACTTAGTCAGTTCTGCTTCAGGTTACTGGGACTGACTACTGGCTTCCAAACGTAAAGTTGCTGATCAGGGTGTGAGGATTTGACCCTGAATTCATTATACGTGGTCTTAATGTCTGCCGACCTTCCCTGCTGAAAAGGATGCTGCAAGAAGGCCCCCAAAGACGTGGAAGCTGGGAAAACAATGGGACATGACACATATCATATATGCACGAAGTCACTACGCTGTGTTATATTGTTTCAGATGAAATTGGGGTGCCAGGCTTCGTGGATGGTTCGAAAGGCTGAATGCGATAAACACGACGTCCTGCCCATGTTAGACTGTTGCCTTTCGAGGCCATTTGTGATCGAGTGTAAACAGTTGAAGGGCGGTAACACGTATCGAGAAGGCAAACCATCTTGCGGCGCCCTTTTGCAAAATGAACATAGTGGCACGTTGTGGAAAATTTCAAGGTCTCGTATGCGAAGCAGCTCCTCCCTTTTCCCAGTGATTCCAACAATGGGATTGACTGCAGCTGGTATGTTCTCCCAGGATGGGATCTCTTATAGAAGGCCCCGGCCATCAGCGTGCCCCCAAATCTGCCATGCCACAAGTTCACGGAAGAGGAAGCACATAGCGCGGCCAGTGCCAACCTATTCCGGACCGCAAATGGCTGCGGAGACCTCATAAGGCCCTAAGACCTGTAACTGGTGAAGACCTGTTGCGTTCAATCCCTCGCATGTGGCGTTGGTCAGTGGTTCTTCCTCCTGAAAACTGTGTGGTTCAAACCTGAAAGCAATCACCTCGGTCAGCACTTCGGTGATGCCAGTTGATGTGAAGGCTTCATCTACCTCAATAATGCGAAAGCCTCGGAAAGTTGTAACATAAATAGAAACCGAGAAAATATCCTCAAATATTCATGGAGATTGACAACGCCCACAAAACCAGATCTGACCAGGCTTTACAAAGCCCGACAAGAAAACTCCGATGCTGTATGATGAAATATGATGATCGAAATGTATCCTTCGAAGTGTATGTTCGATACCTGGTGTTGGCTACAAACCTGTACACAATACATATGACAACCTTCACGATTGATTGGATGGCTAACAAAGTAGCAGCACACAAAAACAGGCCTACGGCCTAGACCAAGACCCGGGTATACTTCCTGAATAGCGGTGACATCATGTGACATGTCTCGTCTGAATCAACCATATCACTTGGGTCTATCCGAACTTACCAGGGCCCGGTGGATGATGGGAAAGAAACAAATGCCTTTTTCCCAAAATAGTGAGACGTAATTGTCTACTGACTTACGCTAGTAGAAACAAGTGCCACGCTAGTAGTAACAGGTGCCTTACTAGTAGTAACAATGTTTGCTATTAGAAACAAGTGCCTTACTAGTAGTAACAATGTTTGTCTACTGACTTACAGGTAAGTTCGGACAGACCCAACATATCTGTTCCTAACTGGCCTCCCCTTCCATTCCAAGCCACTGGAGTCGCCGCCGTTCGGGGCGCAGCAGGTGCCAAAGCTGCGGTAAACCTGCCGCAGTCGGCTTCGGTGTCGGCTTCTCGTCCTGCGAGGGTGAATTCACGGCACTTGTTCCTAGTAGCTTTTTGTTACTACTAGTAAGGCACTTGTTTCTAATAGCAAACATTGTTACTAGTAAGGCACCTGTTACTACTAGCGTGGCACTTGTTTCTACTAGCGTGGCACTTGTTCCTAGCCATAGGTGCGACCACGACCCCCTTGTTTCCTGACTGTAGGAAGCAAAAAGAAACAACCTGCTCAATTCCAAAGAAAACTTATCTGAGGCCCTAAAAGAAAATACGAGTGCACAAGCGAACGATCTTGCCTTTCCCCAACCAATCTGTCCGCCGGGATCTTACCGTCCTTGGAGAAGCTTCGAACTGCATGGTACAGTGGCTGCCGTACCAGTCGGCTGCGGAAGGGTGAAGCTGGGCGAAGGACTCCAGAGCTCCACAGATTTCCTGCGTAAATGATCAGTCAATCGAGCAATGAAAATAAACGACTGGTCATGACTGCCTCAAAGGACGACATCTGTCCTAAAAAGCGGCCATCCTTGATGTCTCTGTCTGTCGCCTTATTGAATACACTAGTTGCTTCATTGAACACCAGGCGGTTAGTATAACTAGCAAACAAATTCTGGCATATGTCTCAAGATCCTTGAACCCGTTGCAATGACTTCCTTGATGAGGGGATGTCTCAAATGCTTGCACATAGACAACTCATGAGCAAGCTCAATCATTGAATTGGGAATGTCTGCAAGGAATTTGCGGAGAAACAGCTAGTTGATGCTAGTTGAACATGTTCGGCTTTGAGGCAGCTTGACATGAAGGTTTAATAACTGATTGGTGGGTCCTGGTTGGGAGGGTGTGGACTTCACGTGTTTGGACGCTGCCAACTTGAGTCGGTTTTTATACCAGTCGGTACTGGACTCGGTTGATACCAGTAAGTATTGTACCAGTACCACTGGCAGAATCTGAACGATGTTCCAGCATGTGTCCGCCAGGACAACGACTGGCACCTGGACAACGAGCAAAGCAGCGAGGGCCCTGAGGGCTCATCAATCGTCTCACCAACATCGCACGTGTGAAAGGTGGCGCATCGCTGCCTTTTGCGAGGAAAAGTAGGACCAAAGGACCACATGGTAGGATGGATATTGCAAATTTCCAGTTCAAGTACCTGCAGCTATGCAACGCCTTATGTACTGTCAGGTTCTACGACGAAGCTACAAAGCTACAAGCTACAAAAGAATCTAAACAGCTTGAAGAAGCTTGGGACTGGGACAGGTTGGCAGCTTGCATTGATAACTTGTGCTTGAACCAAATGGTCGCCAGCCTCTTCAAAATCCACAGAAGTTGCTCAGCTTCCGCATTCCCAACTCTTCTGGTCACTTCTCCAGTATCAGGAGTTGGTCTCCAAGCGGGCGGGGCCGCCTTCTACGAGTTTCTAGATACTAGGTCGGGCGGTTCTCAGAAGGGCCGGTGTTCGTCGGGAGCACCTCGAATTGCCCCAGTTTGCACTCCATGCAAGTTCTGCTGGATTGAGGATTGAGTTCTGGCCAAAAATGACTGGTGTTCTGTGAAAACCTCCAGTTTCGTCCCTCAGCAGGTGCCTAAAGAAAGCGCGATCGTTGGAGGCCGGGAAGCCTTGCCAGGCGGCTTCTAAACCGCTGGGCAAAGACCACCTGGACCTGGAACGGTACCATGGCTGGCGACGGTGCGGACCGGTGATGTTGGAGCGAAAGATGAGAAGAAACCATGGGAAGGAACCGATTTCATGCATCAAAGCTTCTTCCCAGATGATCATGGCTTGTGTTTGATAGGTGTTTTACTGATATGCGATATGTCAAGTATATATTTCAGACCAGAAACATGGCAAACCACCTAATTTATAAGGACAGTCACCGTTAGCTCTCTCCTCCATCAAACCTGGAACACATCCAACCTTCCATCTTCCATCTAACAGACTTTTCAATTTGTTAAAACCTCTAGTCGATTATGGGTTTTATCAATCAAGAGTCTGCATTGCGTTTGGTTTCAACATGTTTTACATCACCTCCTTGGGGATCCATCAGTCCACTTCCTTCGACCCTTCCGGTGCGCCCGTCTGAGTTTGCAGCTGCTCGGTCCGACGATTCCTGGCATAGCGGCCATGACGGACCCGTGATGTGCGGCATGACGCCTGAGATGGCAATGGTTTGGGCACCTGACATTCTATGAGGAAGAAGATGGAAGGCTGAAGACGGCCCGGTTTGTCGGTTCTTGTGGGCTCTCTCCGGGCCAAAACAAGGACTGTTTGACACCGTGGGCCTTCTGCGTGTTTCAAAGCGCCCATACGAACGCGGGTCCCAAAGTAGAATCTCTGAATGTCTTAGCGGCCAATCTTGTTCATGGTTTCAGACACAAACATCAGTGAGGCCAAAAGCACTCCGCATGACTCTAAAAAATGGCTCTGGGATGCAGTTAGGAGCTCGATGACGATATCACTAAACCGCCCAAACTATGCTGCTAATTCACACAGGAAGCCCCACACCTTACATTGTGCAGCTCATTGAATCGATTTAATGTGCGAGATATGTACGACGGGTGCCCAAGCAAACAGGCAATTGCGAAAATTGCGGGCGGTGATCATCCTTTGAGATGCTGTTTTTTGTCGTGTTCACCTAGAATTTGCGACCCAAAACGATAGGGATCTGAAGGCTTCAACAAACACTCTCTCGAAAAGGATCGGTTTCTGGGAGTTCTTTTTGTCCACCATGCCCAATGCCAGCCACCTCAAACCAAAGCCAGCAGTGCCAGTAGAAGGTTGGCCGCTGGTCCACTTTGGGGAACTTCACCCACTGGGGCAAGCGAAGGCTCCGAGTCAACATGGGAAGCACACTAAAGCATATCAACACCATTCAACACCTATACCATCTCCGCCACATCCCCAAGGGTTTGTCGAGGATAGAAGGCAACAAATCTAATCCTGATATGACATGTGTAGACACACATTTGGGGGGGGGGTATTAATCAATATATTATTACAATGTATTACATTATTCTAACCTGGGGTAGTGTCACATCATATCCCTATCTCAAACTCGAGCTCTCGGAGACGAAGACCAGGTCCGAAAAAAATGGTCCTCGCATGGTCGAGTCCTCCGCCTCACTTCATCCCACTTCCGAATGGGCGCACTTTTGTGTTTGGAAAAACTCTTTTGTGTTCGATGTGTCGCCCGGAAAATCTGGATATCGTGTGGCATCTGCCACGGTTTTTCAACAACTCCGATGAAAACTCATCCGGCAAAAATACATCAAATAACGGAACAAAATATAGTACAGCTTGCCTTGAATTTATTGATCAAATGTCATGTGAACTTTGAAACCCTTAGCTTGGATATGACTCCAAACAGGAACAGAATCGTCTGCCGGGAGATGTTCTACTTTGCCTGATTTTCTCTATAAAATTACATATAATTACAGTAGTTGATCTCTGGTTTTGACATGTGCAAGTACTCCCGCAAACTGCCCCAAAACACTTGCTGCCCCAAGACCACTCCGCCAGTTGAAAAACTCCGCTACCCGTCGGTTCAGAGGCCGCCCGGTCGACCACCCGTGGCCTCCTGCGCCTCAGGTTGGGCGATGCCCAAGGGCCTCAGCCGAGGGGCCCAGCCCAAAAGCCGCAGTGTGGTGATGACCTCGGTCTGAGTTGGGAAGCAAATTGATCTGCTGTCAGACTTGTGGTCCAGACTGGATAGGAAGGTTTTTTGATCTTTTGACTTGAGTGGCGAAAGTTATACCCTGCAACTTGCCTGCAAGTACATGGTGGTCAGGTACAGGTGCGTGCTTAGGTTGCAGGGTTAAATTGTCCTATCTCTCTTATATATCTATAGTATGGAGTACTTCCGGAATTGTTTGGACAAGTTTAACACTACCCAACAGTGCGGCCTGGTGCGGGGTGGCCTTGCCATCCATGAGGCAATTGGGCAGTTGTCCTATTATAGCATGCGCAATCACTGATTGTCAGATGCGTTTGGATTTTCCCCAAGCAGTTTACTGTTGGGGTTCTATCTTAGACAACAAGAGCTGGCCACACTGACTGGCCGTGCCCCTGAACTTTGTGGCCGGGTCTTGTCCTCCTCGTCCTTCTATTGTCCTGCTGTTGTCCTCCTCTTGTCCTCTGGCCGCGCTGACCAGCCCTGGACACACTGACTGGCCGCACCCATGAACTCTGTGACCGGGTCTTGTCCTCCTCTTGTCTTCTCTTGCCCTCCTCTTCTCTTGTCCTCCTCTTCTCTTGTGTTCTCTTGTGGCCGAACAATTAGCGATGTCAATGCCGACAAACATAACTGATAAATATCAGTTTGATCTTGGGGGGGAAGGTAGGGCATACCAAGAAATCGTTTTTGACTATATTGGTCCGAGCGAATCGTTTTGAAACTGTTCGGGGTCTATGCTGGTATAATTTGTAAAAATATGCTATATAAAGTAGTTGGACTTCAGCTTCTTAGTTCACACCTAACCATCTTGGGCCATCCAAGAGCTGGGAGAGGGATCAAACCCCCCAGCAGCCTTTGCCATTGCTCAAACCCTCATTGAGCTTCTGTTTTGACCCCAAATGATCCAAACACTGACAGTCAAACAGGCCACGGCCACCACATATGGTGCAGTGGGCCAATCCCCAAAATCACGAAGCTGAGTATGAAAGTATATGAAAGTGGCGCCCCCTCGCGTCGTCTCGTGTCGTTTGGCGAACCGCGCCTGGAAGGCTTTGTCCACTGCCTCCGTTTTGGCATCGATCGTGACCTGGGCAAAAGTTGAAACAGGTGATGTTTAGTAAAACATGTGATGCCCAAAACATACCACCGACTTGTGCAAACGGAATCCCGCTCTGTGAGACTGGCTCTGACTCATCACTTAGTGCGGCCGTTTTGAATCGTCAATAACAGCCATGATTCGATTTCTGGATTCATCCGGCTTTTCTCAGGGTAGAGTCTGGATCGAGACGTGGATTGTGGCACTTGAGTATCTGTACTTTGCTGGGCGTTTAAGTACGCAATCCAAAAAACACATGTCTCGATTTCTCTGAAAAAAACATGGATCTTGGGTGCCCCGACTCGCTTATGAAAGGCCTCCAGCTCCTCCTCATCCAACGGCTGGGACTGACGGGAATGACGTTGCAGAATCACCTGCGCCCCGTTGCCTCTCCAGGCCCCAGCAGGTGGGGTCATCCAAGAGAAAGATGTGTCGTGGGTTTTAGGGTTTTGGGTCGGCCAGGGATTCGCATTGGATGATTTCTTAAAGCCACTTCAAAGACACACAGCTGCAAGAGATGTCGTCTATGTGTACCAGGTCGAGCACATCTGCATACAGCACGTTGTGTTCTATAAAGGTCCAGTCCTTGAACATGGGTTACGGGTTCATATGGGTTCCCTTGCTCCCCTACACTTCGTGGGGCTTTCGAGCAGGCAATCCTCCGCAGTCTTTTGCCCTTGGCTGCATGGCGTAGAAGGTCTCATGTTAGGTTGGACTCTCCGACTGCAGTTCGATGGTCCATTGGTGCAATTCAGTGCGATGCAGACTGGACCGATTCCACGCCCGGAATCACAACCAAATCACATCCCGCATGGTAGGTCACCCCGGAAGGGCGAGATCATGGCTGAAAAGCAAAGGAACGTTTCAAGCGTCTACCATAGATCTGGTGATCGGAAAACCAGGAGGTCTCACCCAATGACCTGGTCAAAACATCCCTCCGGGTCGGAAACTGAATGTGCACCCTCATGTTTCATGTCAGTGGGTGTGATAAACGCATGGAGCCTGACTGTGTTCCCTACAAACCCCTGTGTTTTGGGGTTGAATGGAAATTGTTGTCTCGTTTTGCGGTTCGCTTTTACGGAAGTGTGAAAAAAAACCATGGGAACGGAGCCGCAAAACACACGCTCTCTTTCCCTGCGTCTGCACAGCTCTTTCGACAGCTCTTCGGCGCAACGTGACGTCAGGTTGTTGGTACCTGTGTGCATGAAGCGCCCATAGCATCTTATTCTGTTGTCACATCAACAACTCATCACCATCGTGACACAAACGAAACCAGCCCACCCCAAACCCCACCCCCCCGTAGAATCTTCTGTCGTCACATCAACAACTCATCATGTTGTAAGGTTGATGAACATGTAATGAACATGTTACATGTTGTGAAACCGATCATCACGGTCTCTACACATCATCGACATCCATGGCCACCGGGTCCAACAAAAATCAAATGTATAGCGATGGTCAAAAATTAGCACCACACACCACTACACGTTCGGTTTCCGACCCGGTGGCAAACACATCTCCAGCCTTCTGTCCTTTCGAATCCTTTCGACCTTCTCCCGACTCGTCCAGGCCTGCAAGTCTTGTCTCGGGTACAAGGACCGGTGGGCAACGCCTCGCCCTTCGATGCGCGACCTGCGTGCTGGCCATGTCAAAGAGCCAATATGGGTTTTGGTCCATTTGACTTCTTGCAGGGGTCTTTGGGGGGCTGATTGCAAAATCTGACAACATCAAATATGAACATTAATTACCTCCGGGCCTCCTCTTAGTTGCATTCTGTCCTGGGTGTTAGGTGCGGTGTTCGGATTGTGTCCAGCCACAGTTCGTGAGAGCTATAGCCGCGGCACCTGCCCGTTGGGTCAAAACAACGCGGTGCCCACTCGTGTGCCCCAATGGAAAGCGACCAGCGAAAACGGAGAGGTTCCGTTTGAAGGCTCCGGTGCAGCCGGATGGTGGATCAAACGTCAGCTCAAGCTGAAAAACGGCAGTTGTTCAAGCTGAACACTTGAACTGGTTGTCTCGCTCAGATTTGGGGTCCTTAATAAGGAATTCTCCCAAACTCCTGCGGGGATGAAGGGATCAGATCATCCATCAATGCCACTGGCCATCACTGGCCCACCACCCAAACATCTCCAATGTTCAGACCAGTGTCGGACCTGCCTGACACCACTTGCCACTGACTTTTTGCGTGCTCGGTGGCGCGCCCACTTCGGGGCCCCACATTGGGACGCGGCCCCCCCCCCAAGGGGAACGAATCAACTGGCCAAGCCGGAAAGTCTTTTAAACACCTGGCACCAATTAGGTGGTTGATCCCATCTTACAAAATATGGGGAGAAAAACAGCAGGTGCAAGGTGGTGACTTCTCGTTGATCTTCTGGGAATTGAAGAGAACAAACAGGCTCACCTGATAAGCTTGGTTGGCTGACGAATGATCAGCTGTGTGCGAAGTGAGCGTGTCCGGGGATCAACACCACAGGCTCTGGCAGTGGGCCAGTTCAACATGTTTCATGTTTCCTGATATATTATAGATATAGATATATAGTGCAATGGAATCAACCCTGCGCAGCAAATCCATTCCTCAAATGAATGACATCGTGTCCACATGGTTGCCTTCGGCGGGGGTTTTGAGCTTCAAGGGATTTGGCCACTGCCAGCATGGTTGGAGCCATGGCTAACCTCTGACTGGAAAACATTCCAGTCCAGCCAAAAATACAGGTATATGTAATAACTGGGGCAGCTCAGCTTGCCAGAAAACCTTGGTTGGGCTCATAGGCAATGAACTCAGTGAACCTTGAGAGATCTTCTGGAGTTTCAAGCAATTCCCACTGCCCATCACTGCCTCTATTGCCCAAGCTCCCTTTCAGGGAGCCTTAAGATGCATGCAGGGCCCTTGAGGCACCACATGAGTTTCAATAAGGCCTGCCATTCCAGGAGCTTCAAGAACACTGTGAGTCGCAGCCTCTGACTCAATGGAACCATCCTGCAGACGAAGAGGTGGGCTCCGGGCAGCACTGTCTCTTGTTTCACGGGGAAGTTCTGACCTAATAGGAGGGCAATCAGAAACCAAAAATGGGCCGGCTGCATGGCATATCTTGATAATGCTATACACCGTCTGCGCTATCTATTGATCCTGCACCATGTCGTTGCGAACTACTGTTTGTGCTACGCTCTCTGTCGGGTGAAGCATGAGCGACATCCTGGTTCTGCCCACAGTTTGTACAGTTGGATTGCCGTTGTGAGATTCCCGTTATGCAACTCCCTTGTGGGGCAGTGGTATCTGTCATCTATCAGAACCAGTCAGCACAGTCGTATAACAAAGGATCACCCAAGCCTGTCAAGGCAGAGAATCAGCAGGAACATGATAATGGTAGTGGAAGTGGTCATGCACAATGGCCTGTCAAGGTGGTAACTCGGATGCGAACGTTGTGGAAATGAGCAGGCTCCCAAGAAGCCGATCCACACATAGCAAGCCAGCTATTCAAAGTGAATATAAACTATAGAATGAAAGAACCCACGAAAAATTCCACTCCATTCCACTCCCCTGTTTCAACGAATGCAACCAGGTTCTCTCGACACCGACACCTATCAAATCCGTTCCACAAAAATCAAGTGGCCTCTTGAGGACTGGATCGAGGATTGGATCCACAAGCTGCACAAATTCAACTCTCTCTCTAATTATATATATATACTTATTCATATCTTTGACGCCTTTGATTCGTGGCCCAAAGCCCATATGTGTTTTGAGTTTGGCTCGCCATGAGTTCTTCCAACTTGGCTCGCCAGCTCATGAGTTTGGAATCGTGAAACGGAGCCTGATGACATTCTGCAGGTCGCAACCGTTCGGGGGAACACCACACTGGAAGCCCACTACCACACGGTGCGTGAGACGACGAAAACGCCACCGT
>CAXIVM010002609.1:0-13000 GCA_964035705.1 Porites rus | reverse complement strand
CAAGGCGCTTGTTGAGCTTGCCATCCCGCCCTCACTAAAATATATCGGAAGTAGGGCTTTCTTGGATTGCACTGCCTTTAAGAGGCTCGCCAAGATGCCAGGAAGGCACAAATGGCGAGGAGTCTATGCAGAAGAGAATGCTTTTGCCATTTGTCCAGATATGAGGTGGCCACCCTGGCTGCATATGATCCCGGACATGGGATACACCCCTGGTCTTGGATGAAGACAAGCCTCTCTGACCACAGCTATCGCGGTCTCACTGTCACTCCTCAAGAGTCTGGGCGCGCGCCTTAGCTCGAGTCCAGAGAAGGCCAGAAGCCACAGTAGGCCAAATACCACGAGTAGAGTTAGCTTCTGTTGCAAGCATTTTGGCACTAAAGCATCCGAATAGTGTCGCTCCGTGACAAGGGAGGGCACAGCTCAATGCCCTAGCAATCGGCTCGGCCAGAGCCGGATGCAGCGCACCCAAACCGATGCTTGCCGGACTGCTGCTTTCTGAAGGCGGGCATTGCCGCACTTGCCTTGCCGACAGACTTCAACAGGATAGGCTCCACCGCCTGTGCGAGCCGCCAACAGCTCAAACAGTTGATCCGTCCCAAACTGAGGATCACGGCGTAAGAAGCCTTCCTCAAGGGTACCTCTCTACAGGAGGTTTCCACTCCTGCTTTACATGGCGCCATGCGCTTTTGCAGGTAGTACGCAATTTCGAGCGATATGCAAACAAAGACAAAGCAAAACATGGCGAAGGACACATGCCCTTGACAAAAGTGAGTAACTCGACTAGTCCGAATGGCACCGAGTTTTTGCCGGCCGATGCCAGTGATCAATGGAGAGAAGACTTTCCAGAACCTGCGCCAAAGACCAGCAATGCTTTCGCAGCGGGAATGGTGGATAAGCGCACCGCCAGTAAGCAACGGCAAGTGAAATGTGCAAACACTACCCAATAGACCTTCTTAGACAAAATTTTGTCGAATAGTTTATTTCCTTAGATCTATAGAAAAACATGATTTCGACAACGTGCGTTTTGAAAAATATACACGCAAAATTCTATCTAATCTATTCGTTGGATTTGTCGAATCTCTTCGTTCGTTTTCACGCAGAATCTATAGATTCAGAAACCCACAAATGAAGATAATAGATAGAACAAATCTATCTATTAGTTAGATTTTTTGGTAGACTTTGGGGGTCGAAGTTTCGACTAAACTTCGACTAAACTTCGACGGCCACCTTTCTCTTAAATCCACAAGTTCGACCAAACTTCGACCCTTGTTTTCAGAGAGGTTGTATGTCAGTGTTGTGTTTTGTTGGGTTGACCTGTGAGCGCCTGTGAGTGACTTTGAGAGGCGATGTTGTTTTGGAGAGTCTGTTTTCATCGTATATAGGGAGAATGCAAGGTAACCTCTTGGACTTCAGAGAGAAGACACTAAAAGAGATTGAAAAAAGATTTTCTTTGTATAGGAAACCAGTTTTGAATTGCTGTGTGTCTAATTTTTGAGAGGCCTTTGAGTGACCGTTGAGTGACCCTTGAGTGACCTTTGAGTGACCTTTGAAAGGCCTTTGAGTGACCGTTGAGTGACCTTTGAGTGTGACCTTTACCTTTGAGTGACCTTTGAGAGACCTTTGAGTGACCGTGAGTGGACTTTGAGTGTGACCTTAACCTTTGAGTGACCTTTGAGAGACCTTTGAGTGACCGTGAGTGACCTTTGAGTGTGACCTTTACCTTTGAGTGACCTTTGAGAGACCTTTGAGTGACCGTGAGTGACTTTGAGTGTGACCTTAACCTTTGAGTGACCTTTGAGAGACCTTTGAGTGACCGTGAGTGACTTTGAGTGTGACCTTTACCTTTGAGTGACCTTTGAGAGGCCTTTGAGTGACCGTGAGTGACCTTGGAGTGACCTTTACCTTTGAGTGACCTTTGAGTGACCCTTTGAATCCCTTTGATTGTGATCTTTGATGGCTTTTGTTTGAACTTGGTTTTGAAAGGTATAGTCATGATTTGTCAGGCGATGAACCCCTGTGAGAAGACATTTCTTGTTTATGACAATGTGCCATTTTTCTCAAATGAATAGTTTTGGTTTGAGCACAGTGCGAACCTGTATTTTTTGTAGTTTTGCAACCTTGTCCTGATGCTTGGATGTAAGAGCCGGCTGGTTGCAGACCCTTCGATTGGAGTGAGTGACCTCATGGGACCAATTCAGAGCCTCATCAAGATGAAGGACGACAAAAACGTGTACCAGTTGATCAAGCCTCCTGCTGGTACCACTTGGAAGTCAGGCACTCCAGTTGCCTGGATGGCAGGTCTTGCTCCTTTCTTCCGGTCCTACATTGAGTTTGCTAAGAACTCCATCATCCCTTCAAAGAAGAACAAGTTGGCAATCGAGCGTCTTGAGGGAAAGCGAGAAGATCAATTTCACTCGCAAGGTGACCACCGATTTTGTGGACTGCATAGATGACATCATTCGCATGGGCCTGTCACATTTCCGCACCCTCAAGCAGCAACCAGATGCCAAAGATCGAGCCTTCCGGAAAGCTGATGTGGAACAGCAGAAGGCCATCGAATCAGTGCTGGGGATCATGGTTGTGAGTGTGGAGGAGCCCAAAGATGATCCCACCAGTCTTGTCCCATCAAACACCTTGGAGCGTACGCATTCTTCTTCGACAGTTCCACCTGACCACGACCTGCAGATTGTCGTTTATGACAAGGCCAGGGCTCAGGAGGCCTTGAAAATGACACCTGACAAGATCTTTTCCAAGGTCTTAGGTGAGGAGCACTGCAGTCCTGCCAAGCCAATCCCATCCCCACAGCCACAGAAAGGACCAACCGATCCTTTCCATTTGCTTTGACCGACGAAGACATGGCCCTTGTGTCCCAAGCCCAGGAAGCTCTTCCCATCAGCAAAGATGGCAAATCCCAGCAGCAGCGCTTGAACGCTGTGCTCAAGCTTGAGGGCAAGGGGAAAGAGGCAGGGAAGGGAAGAGGGAAAGGAAGAGGGAAGGGGAAAGGGAAGGGGAAAGGGAAGGGGAAAGGGAAGAAGGGGAAGAAACCAAATAAGCAAACAGAATTTGTAGAGACAGGGCATTCAGAGAGGAAGACATCAGACCAAAAGGCAACAGCCAACAAGAAGACAAAGGAGAAGAAGACGGTTGGGCAGAAGACTCAGAAGAAGGAGAAGGAGAAGGCGGCGTCGACTGACCTCAGTGACACAACCTCGAAGCCCATGGACTCAGCCCCCAAGCCCATTCCCAAGAAGCGAGCCAAACCCGATTCCAACATTGTTGAGCTCCAGGTTCCAAGCCAAGTTCCTGACCCCAAGACTGAAACACTCCCCAGGAAGACTGTGAGGAACAGGTTTGTGTCGAAGGCGTACCATGACACAGAGGTTTTGGCAAAGAGGGAGGGTTATGAAGGAGAGGATGTGAAGGGTGCAGCGCAAGCCGCATTCAAAAAAGCCGGTCAGATCTTCGACGCATCGTGGCCCCGCTCTCAGAGCAAGAAGGTGATTGAAGATATTGACTGAGCCAGGGGTCGTGCATTCTAGTTTGTTACAACCTTGGTGGCTGTCCTTTCTCAAAACTATAAGGTTTTGCGTGCAATCCCGTTTGAATATATAATACTGTTTTGTACTCTCCTGTCCTGTTTCGAATGTGTTGATTCATCATTGGCATTGAGTGCTTGATTGTAGACAGCCCAGGGCACAGCGTAGGGTAGGGATTCTGATCGCATTGCAGGCAACAACCCGCAATGTTTGAGGTCATGGGGAAAATCTCCTTGTGGAGCTTTAGCTAGAGCTGTAAACCGCAGTATGCACATTCTTACTATATATACTGTATATTTGTTTAGTTTTATCTATAATCCTGCAACTTGCATAAATATATATATATATATATACGCTTTTGCAACTCTTCTTGAAGTTGTTGTGTCTAAATTTTAAATCTTCTTGTCAACCGTGAGAGAATGTGGAGAGACCATGAGAGGAAAAGAGTTTCCATAACCTTTGAGAGTTTTGAGAGATAGAGTCCTGGGTTCCTCACAGTTGCGTCAATGAAATGTTGGTTGCGTGCTGCATTCACAGGTTCGACTGTGTATATGTTTTCCTCCAATGAAGAGGGCAAACAGAACATGGAGTGAATCTAGTTGTTACAATCGATCATTCACAATCATCAATATAGAAAATCATGGACATGATGTTTCACGCAAAGCTCTACCACAGTGTCCTGGCAAGATTGAACGCACTCATAAACATATACTTGAGAAGGTCTACAAGATGGATGGTAAGCTCTGTATATACATGTGATGTCAAAAGGTTTTAATACTTTACATTGTGTTGTGGGACCGTGTGTGCGTATGCAGCTATGGCCAACCAACCAGCGCGTATGATTCTGAAGAACCTGCCTGCCTCAACGACAATGATAATGTTGAGCAGCGAGTTGGAAAGGCGAGGCTTGCATGACGGCATCAGCAACATACAGTTCTATCGAAAAGGACGCGTGAGAGATGACCTGCCTTGCCTAGTGTTTGTCACCTACGAGAACATCGACCAGGTCCGCAGAGCTGTTGTTGCATTGAATGGCCAACACATCTTGGAGTCGAAGTACGCCGTGGAAGCCAACATTGCGGAGCCTCGACGGAACAATGCATATCCTGCTCACAATACACATCCTGGTCCTACACCAGGCTTGACATCCAAGGCTGCTTCTGCCGCACCGCCTTGGCAGGCCAGCCGAGCGCCCCTGCCACCGCCTCCATTTCCTCCAAGTCCGCCACCAGGAAGCCCAATCAGCCCACAAGCTGAACAACCAGTTGAGGCAAGCATTTCTGAACAGATAGTTCAGGCCCTGGCAGCCAACATTGCTGCATCAGTGCGTGAGGGAGGCACTGATGATGATCCTTGTGGTGAGCCAGGGCCAAACCAGTTGGCGCCAGCCCAACCCAAATCCGAGGCTGCAAAGGCCAGGGGTGATCCAGAGCCAGAACCCGAATGTGAAGTTGCCATGTCAGATCCATATGAGATTGAAGATGGCGGCGATGGCGGCTACCTCGAAGACCTTCTCAGCGTCATGAGCTTGGCGTTCAACGAGGATGACGTTGACCCGGCTGGTTACGAGCAGGAGGAGGGTGAGGAGGAGAAGGGCGGCGCTGAAGATGTGGAAGTGCCTAGTGATGTGGAGAAGACAAGCTCTGATGAGCAGAAGGGCAAGGAGAAGAAAAAAAAGGAGAAGGAGAAGGCTAGATCCCGGAGGCCAAAGTCGTCTCGAAGACGGCGCCGATCTGACAGCTACAGCAGTGCGTCGAGGCGGCGCCGTCGATCCCGCTCGAAGAGGCGGAGGCGAAGCCGACATCGCCGAAGGCGCAGTTGAAAAAGGCGCGATTGAGCTGAGGTTGTTTTTAGGGATACCCACAAGGTTTCATCCAAACAAAGGTGTCCTCCCCTGACTCCCACTTCTTTTTCAAAAAAGCCAGAGAGTCAAGAAAACCTTTTCGAAACACCTTTTGAGAGAACCTTGAGAGAACCAAGAGAGACAGCCATGACAATGACATTCTTCAACCACGAGATAACCGTGAGAGAGCCACCCATGAACCTTGACAGAACCTCGAGAGTTTGAAAAGAGGGCCATTCATGAAGCTTCAAAACCATTCATCAACCTATGAGAGAAATTCATCAACTTATGAGAGAAACGTTCATGAACCTTGAGATGATGAAGAGACGGCCATTCATGAAGTTTCAACACCATTCATCAACTTATGAGAGAAGTTTTAATGAACCTTGAGAGAACCTTGAGAGTTTGAAGAGACTGTCATTCATGAAGCTTCAACACCATTCATCAACTTATGAGAGAAGTTTCAATGAACCTTGAGAGAACCTTGAGAGTTTGAAGAGACGGCCATTCATGAAGCTTCAAAATCATTCATCAACTTATGAGAGAAGTTTCAATGAACCTTGAGAGAACCTTGAGGGAACTTTGCGGGTGTTGGTCGTTCCACATTCCTTTGAGACTCAGGTGATCTCACAATTCAATCCGTTTGTGACCTCTCTTGCAGCCTGACCATTTGTGTGTGACAGAAACGCATCCTTTCCTGGCAAACTGTGCTAGCCATGGCTTCCCAAAAGGAGATCAGCCCTGTGGACTCTGAGGAAACCCTTGCTTTGTCACCAAGCGCTGGCATTCGTAGCTCCTCGCATCAGCAGAACCAAGAGGCTCCTGATTCACAGGTTGATGTGTCGGATTCCCAAATGGATTTGGACCAACATGGTGAAGTTGACCAAGATCATGATGATGAGGGCAGTGATGACTCGGGCCCCCCATGTGGAGTGCATCTCTTGTCTGATGGCACCTTTCGCGGAGACGCTTCCTTTCTACTTGATCCAACAAGGATGATGATACTCAATGCGGTCGGAGCGGTGCTCGCAAAGAAGGATGCAGAGAATGCGGCCAAGGGCAAAGGCTACTCAAAAGGTAGTGCTGAGGATGGGAAGGGCCAGGGAAAGGGAAAGTCTGAGGCAGCGGCTTCATCCACGGCTTCCCCAAAGAGCACTCCGTCCAAAAAAAGAAGACTTCCAAGAAGTGAAAAGTAGCTCTTGGCTATGCTTGACTAAGGTTTTTGATAGTTTTTGAGGTGAGCGTCCGCTTCATGAGCAACTGCGCGGATGATTCCAGAAAAGAACCTTGTGATCGTTTATCTTGCGTTGACTTGCCACATGAGATGTTGGGATGGGTGGGGGTCGAAGTTTGGTCGAACATCAGTCGAAACTTCGACTCGAAGTTTGGTCGAAGTTCAGTCGCAGTTTGATCGAAGTTTTAATAGCAACGTTCAAAACATTGTAAATACCAGTGTTTTTATACTATCAACATAAACTTCGATTAAAGTTCGACTAAACTTCGACCAAACTTCGAGTCGAAGTTTCGACTGATGTTCGACCAAACTTCGACCCCTACTAACATAACATGTCAAACGTTCATATAAAAATGCATGAATGTTTATGTTGGTTCACTCTACAAAACAAACTACTTGACAATCTTTGTGCAAAGCCCCTTTGTATTCTTGCAAACAAGTTTAGCGTTCAGTGAAGAATGTGATGGTTGCAACCTTGAGAGGACTTGAGGGATTGGATGTAAAACCGTGAGAGAGAGAGAGAGAGAGAAAAAGAGAGAGTTGGAACCTTGAGGGGACTAGAAAATGTTGGATGACTGTAAAACCGTGAGAGAGTTGGAACTTTGAGAGGACTTGAGAGATTGGAAGTTGAGCGTTGAAAGTGACAGCACACACACAACCTTTTGTAGTTTCCAGGAATGTTGAGCATGCTTCAATTAGAATGTGGCTGCCTTCCTTGAACCTTGGCCTTGCTATGAACCTTGTGGCTACCTTGCTCGCTGTGAGAATCTCAGGGTTGTGAGTGGTTCTCGTTGTGTATAGCGCAACCTTCACGAAGCTATGTCTAAGCGGCCTGCTGCGGCGATGAAAAAACCATCCTCGTCTATCCATTCCCTTGTGCAGGATATGAAGGCTGAGGCAGCAAAGGAGGAGGAACCCGAGGAGGAGAAGGGTCAGCAAACACGTGACAAGGGCAAGGCTGAGAAGTTCAGCAAGATGCTGAAGGCGGGACAATTGCCACCCATGGTGGTCTACATGTGGGAGTACGAGAGTAAGAAGGCAGTCAGCCAAAGGCAGTTCCAAACAAATCTCATCAACAACCTGTTCACTCGTCAAGATGATGGTACCTACCGCATGAACACAGACAGCCAGGAGTTCAAAGAGTATCAGTCCATCTATACAAGGCACCAGGCAAAAGACAAGAAGAAAGGGATGCCAAGAGGAGTCATGCTGGCCAGTCACTTCCATGGCGACAGCCGCGCATTGGACCGATCCATTGCGGATGGAGAGATTCAATCGTTCAAAGATCCAGAGTCAGGTGTCGAGTTCTTGACCTTTCGGGAGCTGTCCGTCACCGAGACAAAGACCAACGAGAAGGGCGAGACCGTGTCAGGAACCAAGAAGCTTAAGCTCGACCAAGCACACCAACTCGCAGGTCTTATGAACAAGATGAAATGGCAATGGGGTATGAAGGAGGCAAGTGTTTTGTATATAGTTATTCAGGAATCCCTTGGCGCACCTTGTTGACAGAAACTCGGTTTTGGGCGTATTCCACTGTGAAGTGTGAAAAATGAACAAAGAACCCCATGGATACAGTTCTGTGTATATATATATTATATACATGTGCATTTTACTATTTGTGTGATTTACTATTGTTTTGGCCATGGGGCAAGGCTGAAGAGAAGGCCCTGGAATCAGATGGAACGTTGCCAAAGAGTTTCATCAAGACTTTGGACAAAGCTGGACAGGCATGTGACAAGCTCCTCAAGGAAGGGATGAGGCTCTCCAAGGAGAATGCGCTGGAGGATAAGGCCGGTGTGCTGAAGTCAGCGTACAGTGCCTTGACCAAGCGCCAGCGAGACATCGAGCATGTCAAGACCTGGAGCGAACTCCCCAATTCAGTCGCTTCAACGAAGCAAAACTTGGACACCTTCATGCTCGCCATTGCGCAAGATGTGGACAAGTTCAACACGGAAATCCAAAGCGCTAAGGGCATCTTGAAGGGAAGGACTTCAAAGTGACTCGCTATATAGGTCAGTGTCATGCCTTCTCACCCCAAGTGTTCTTGTTTTGTTGTTGAAGCACACTGTTGCGTAGTTTGAGGCCTTGCTAAAACAAACTTCAGTTCTCTTGATGTTGACATTTTCCACCATGTGGTTGTGTCATACTGAGTCAAGTCATACAGGTTACCTGGAGGGTGTGAGAGGGTGGTTTTTGAAAGCCACCGGACTGTGATGCAGTGTGAAGATGTATCTCTTTGTGGCCATGTAAAAAAGGGTGAGCTCAAACAATTGTTTATGTTATAGCAAAAGGGTGAAGTATGGTGTGAAACCTGCATTTTGTTTTAGAGAGGCGGGCTTGTATTGAAAGGCTCCTTGCGTGGGACGTTTGTCACCCTGAGCGACTTGAGAGATGGGTTGACCTTGAGAGACATTGCGTGCGCTCTGTGATTATGAACCATACCCTCATACCATGTGTATATTATATGCAAAAGTTTCTGGGTAACAAACCCGTAAAGATTATCAGTAGGTAGCGCTCAGAGTCTCTCAGCAGCTAGCTCTCAAGGTCTAGGTCTAACCCAAACAATGTTTTTTAGTAAGTATAGCCCTCACAGGGTCTCTCACAGTTAGCTCTCAAGGTCTAGGTCTAACCAATGTTTTTAATAGGTTTAGCCCTCACAGAGTCTCTCACAGTTAGCTCTCAAGGTCTAGGTCTAACCCAAACTCAATGTTTTTTGTAAGTATAGCCCTCACAGAGTCTCTCACAGTTAGCTCTCAAGGTCTAGGTCTAACCCAAACTCAATGTTTTTAGTAAGTATATCCCTCACAGAGTCTCTCACAGTTAGCTCTCAAGGTTTGCTGTGGGGAAGGGTGACTCAAGGACTTGCTCAGCAAAGGAACGTTAGGTCACTCAAGGTTTAACGCAACAAAGACCGCATGACTCCATGACTCTCAATGTTTTTCAGCGCAATGTCTGTCAAACAGTGTTATATACATGGAAAATACTGACAAACAGGCCACATCATCTTCCATCCACTCAAGGCTTTCCTTCACAAGCTAAAATAGGGCGTAAAACTCATTGGCAGCAAACACATATACTTTTGCAAATGGCCCCCAAGAGGAAGAGAAGCGGTGGACTTCGGCAAAGGCTTGCGCAAGCGCGGAAAGAAGAAGGGTCTGGGGAGATGCAGGGGCGAAGTGCGCTGGCAATCTTGCTTCTAGATCTATTTGCTTGGGGTTTCTTTAGCCCGCAAAGAGTGCAGGAAATCGCCCAGAAAGCTGTGCAGGATTTTGAGCGCGCGCAACGTGATGAAGGTGTCATGAACGACCTTCGTACTTTAGCTGCCATTGGCACCCATGGCGCCCATGCCAGCAAGTGTCACAGTGGATTAATGAAGAAGGCTGAACACCTTAGCAAACTCCCTGAACCTTTTCCATTCAGCGCGCACTTCAAGGGAACGCAGAATCTTGTCCGACAAACCCTCCTACTACCTCACGAACTATTCAGCAGCCTGTACCACCACTACAAACATGTTTGGGAGAAGTCAGTGGTACCATCACTGAGTGCAGTGCGCAAATTCTGGGGACAAGTTGAAGGGCACCCACAGCTGCAGGAGTATCCCATTCCTGCTGACCAAGTGGAGCGCACGATCCCTATAGCCATACACGGAGACGGCGTGCCGGTCGTTGGTGTGGGCAAGGGGTGGGGGCGTAGCGTGACAAATTTTTCGTGGTACTCGCTGCTTGGAATTGGAGGGACCGGTGAGGTCATGATGTGGATCTGGGGCATGTATGACAAGCTGAAAATAGGTGACCTAGAAAATGGAACTTTGGCTGATTTTTTTCAAGTCTTGAGATGGTCGTTGTCAGTATTGGCGTCTGGAGTGTGGCCACATCGCGATCACCGTGGACAATTGCAACTTGATTGGTTTTTTCGTAAAGGATAAGTCTCCAATCATTTTATAAAACACATATTAATAGTTTCCTTTGCGTTTTGAGCACCACACAGTGTTTTCACCGAGCACTGACAAGAACTTGAGGTACGCGCGAGGGACGCCAGAGGCTGCAAAAGCAGGCAAACCCTTAGCAGGTGGATGGCGAGGAAGGTTCTTTGCCTTGACAGGTGACTTGGACTATTTCCACTACATTCTAGGGTGTCCAAATTGGTCGTTATCAGGGGGTCCCTGCGTCCACTGTCAATGTCAGCTCAACGGAGACAACAGTTGGACAGACTACCGCCCAACTGCGGGCTGGAGGGCAACTCATTGGCATCCACATCATTGGCGAGCTTGGCCAAACAGGAGCAAATGTGCACTTCTGACTTTGCCAGGCTGTTCATGCTACACAATTCACTATGATTGGATGCACGTCAAATACCTTGGGTGTGATTTGTACACTTTTGGTTCGTGCATGACAATGCTGACAACAATGATGATGCCAAGTACACCGGAGAACAACCTGACAGAATGCTGGTCTTTTTTGAAGGCTTTCTTCCGGCAGCATGCCACCAAGTCACCGTTTCGGTACTTGACCAAACTGTCGATGTTTGTAAGGACTGGTAAGTACCCCAAACTTAGGGGGAAAGCCTCGGAAGTGAGACATTTTGGGCCTGCACTACTTTCCTTGTGGCAGCGTCACATGAACAGTGCCATTACAATCCACAGGCAGATTGAACTGATCCTCAAAGCAAACATTGCATTGGAGCAGTATATATCGGACTATAAGGGTGAATTCGCATTCCCTCCTCTGGTTGCTCAAAGGTTTGAGGAGACCTGCACCACAATGCTACTCCTCCAATCCCAAGTCGCCGAACACTTTGTAGGGGAAGGCCTCAAGCTCTTTGACATCACTTCAAAGACACACATGCTACAGGAGCTGGCCATAGCAAGCAAGTATATATCACCTCGAGTGGTGTGGGCCTTCATGGGGGAGGACCAAATGCAACGAGTCCAGAAAGTCGCACAAAGTTGCACTAGGGGTGTCGGTGTATCAGTGCAAAGTGTCAAACTTGCACGCCATTACCGACTTGGTCTCCATTTCCTATTTCAAGGCCTGGAGCCATGAAGTACAGCCTTTTGCCAGCGTCGAAAGGTAAGCGCTGCGCCCTCAATATTTTTGCACTCCTTGAGAACCATCCCCTGAGAGACCTTGAGAGACCACGAGGGTTTAAAGAAACAGAAAAGGGACATGGGACAAATAGACAAAGCAATAAGACGAGAGAAAGAAAAAGAGAGGGAGAGAGAGAGAGAGAGACAGACACAGACACACAGACACAGACACAGACACAGAGACAGAGACAGACAAAGACAGACAGAGACAGGCAGACACAGACAGACAGAGACAGGCAGACACAGACAGACAGACAGACAGACAGACAGACAGACAGACAGACAGACAGACAGACAGACAGACAGACAGACAGACAGACAGACAGACAGACACACAGACACACAGACACACAGACACACAGACACACAGACACAGACAGACACAGACACAGACAGACACAGACACAGACAGACACAGACACAGACACAGACAGACACAGACACAGACAGACAGACAGAGAGGAGAGAGAGAGAGAGACACACACACAGAGACAGACACACAGACACACAGACAGGGACAGGAGAATGTTTGCGTGATATTTGTGATTATAGTGCGCGCGTTGTGCGTTTGTAGGTAAGACAAAAAGGGGTGTCGAAGTTTGGTCGAAGTTTGGGCCCGGAGCAATCTAACTAATAGTTAGAATCGGGTCGAAAACAAATAGACTAATAGTTAGAAAAATATCTTGCTTTGGCGACCCCAAAATTTAGTATAATAGTTAGATTTGCGGCGAGCCTATATTATAGATTTCGATAGATTTATTTTTCCAGAAATTGACTAAATAGTTTAAAAAAGTAAACTATTTTAGACAAATTCACTTTAGATCTATTTTATGGATATATATAGAAATCTATGATATAGATCTATCAAGCAATTTTGACTAAGAAGGTCTATTGGGTAAGTAGGATCGCCAACCTCTTTTCGCCATTCGCAATACAGTGAGCCAATAGGAATGAGAGCCTTAGCTCCTCGTTCCCAACAGGCGGGTGGTAGAGAGTGGCAATGGAGGATGCCCAGGGGGAACCTTAGTTCCCTCTGTTGATGTCCGACATTTCCAATTTTGTACAAAGAGGTACAGATACCATGCTAGGATAGGTCCAACGTCTCACCTGTTTCACACGGGCCTTGCGCGCAACAGAACAATTTTTGCAATGACGCAGCATTTCACGAAGTTAGGGGACACCCCGTTTTGGCACCTCTGTGTGCCGAAGGGTGCCGAGATGACCTCCCTTCGGGGGGGGTGTGCCCTTCGCACCCTTACCTGCAGGCTTTCGTCGTTTGCTATGGCCGCCACTGTCTGAAC
>CAXIVM010002608.1:28741-60834 GCA_964035705.1 Porites rus | reverse complement strand
CTCCCACGATCCAGGAGTCTTGACCCTCAGTCTTTCCAAGAAACAGGGTCATCCGCCATCGAGGGTTGCCCTTGCCTGATTGGGGCTTCACAAAAGCATACACGGGGCATCCAAAAGGAACCAAAGCTCCATTGTAGGTCTTGCCGTGGACCAGTTCGTGACTTGTGATGCCCTTCGTTGCTTGAAACTTGTTCAACAGCCAGCATGCATGACGCGCCGCCCAACTCCACAATCCATGGTTGGTATTGAAAACCTGACCAGTCTTTGCTATGACCTCACCCATCAATGTGCATGCAAGGCCTCGTACTCGTTGGATGGCGTTCTCAGCAAGGGAGTTGCCTGCAGAATCTTTCACCTTTGTGGTGTACAAGCGAGTTCGAAGTCCCATAGCATGCCTGCTATTCAAAAGAATCCGGAGGAGGGAGCGAATTGTCGGCTCGTTGTCCCCATATAGTCCAATCTCAACATGGCCTAAACTCTGGACAAAGTTCATGATCTCTCTGGCCATGAGGTTCAATTGTCCTTTCGATTGGAGGGGAACGGCTCCCAAGCTTCCTGTTTGGCTCTCTGATCCTGGGCTCTCTAGCCTCTGGTTGCTCCTCCTGGTCATAGAGGTCGATCGCCATTCCATCATCATCAGGATCATGGCCTGGATCTCGAACGGTGGGTGCCCTGTCCACTTCGCCAGCTTTGGTGTAGGCAAAGTCCAAAGAAATGATTGGAATGCCACCAGTGTGAGAAGATCCTGTCCTCAGGTGTCTGTCCGGCCTTCCTCGGTACTTCAAGCAGACCTCGCACCACGGTTGATATGGCACGTGTGTGAGTGCATGAAGATCCTGCACCTGCTGTGAAGGGACCGGGATGATGTTCTGCATCTTTGGTTGTCTTGCCATCTGTAACTCTGCGGCTGCAACTGCTTCTGATGCCGCCTTCAGTTCACGTTCTTTGAGATGGCTCACAATTCTCTGAAAGCATTTAAGCCGACTGCCTGACTGGCTGATGCCATACAAGTGACAGGCTGCTCGGAGTTCTCTGAGTTTGCTTGTCGCTGTCAACTGAATGTCATTCACTATCACATGGTCCGGCAAGCCAGCTTCTAGCACCAAACGGCCTTCTTGCTCATCTGCTGTTGCTCCATCACCAGCAGCTGCCACCTCAACAGCTGCTCGATCATCAACTGCTTCTGCATCACCATCTTCTGTCTCCTGAAGCCTCTGGGGCTCTTCCATCGGGATCTCGTGCTCCCTCAATGCCATGGCACCTGGCTCAACTCTTGGCCTCAAATCAAGACCAGTATCCACTTCGAATCCCATCTCCTCAGTGCTCACCTCCTCAGGAGTGAGGATGGTCAAGATCAAGGTGTTATCCTCGACATTCTCAATCTCCTCCTCCTGATCTGCAAGTCCATGGAGGTTCTCGCACATCTCATAGAGTTGCCACTGACCTTTCACTCTCACCAGCGTGGTTCGCCTCCAATCTGTCGTCGAAGGAATCTCGCCCACGAACTGTGGTGTCTGGAACTTCTTGGCCAGATGTACTCCAACCCATCGGTTGTCCACTTGCTTCCATCCAACTTGATATCTCGCCTTCATCTGGAGGTCGTCCAAGAGCTTGGCCTCCAACACTCTCACCATCATAGGACCTGCAGGCTTCTCAACCACTGTGCGTAGATGTCCAGTGGCCACCAAACTACGGTTTTGCAGCTGAAGTGGAATCCTCACAACATTGTGCCCTAGACCAAACGTCATGGAATGTTGGCCTCCACTCATCTGCCCCGCCTCTATGTTCCAGCCTGCCTCCATCAACTTGCCATACGAAATGATGGGTTGGCTAATTTCATCTGAGAAGTGGGCCTTGTCGAAGATCTGCACTTCCTTGTCGTTGTCCGCCTTGAAAATGAAGCAGACCTGCTTGTAGCCGCGCACCTCAATTGGTACTCCTTGAGCATCTTGGAGCTTGGGTGCGCCCTCATCCAGCTCGGTGCCAATATCCAAGTAGGAGCTTGGAAGAATGGTTGCATCAGCTCCTGAATCGATGATCACCTTTACTTGATCCTCTTCTCGCATGCAATTCTGATGCCCTCGCACAGCCATGATGTGGTAGATCTCCTGAATGTGGTCGTCATTGGGCTCGTGCTCTTCAGAGATGGAGAAAAACTGTACCATTCTGATCTGTCTACCAGCTGTGCTCGGCATCGACATTGGCCTCAAGTCAAAAACCATGGGCTCATTCTCGAATTCAACTTGTGAAACTCCTTCAACTCTTTTCACTGACCCAGACTTCCAGCTTGCACCTTGGCTCGAAGTGGTAGTGCTCGAAGCCACCGTCCCAGTTTCTGCGCTCGGCTTAGCTTCACTCACCTGTCGAAGCCTCTGCCAGCAATCCTTCGAGAAGTGTCCTGCTTTGCCACAGGTGAAGCAAGTCTTTTGGTCTGACTTGCCTTTTTGACCTTTCTGGCCTTCTCCCTTGCCAGCGCTCTTCTGCTGGGATTTGCCACCGAAGTCCTGGGATTTTCCATAGCCTTTGCCCTTGCTCTTGCCTTTCGGCTCGCCCTTGCCTTTGCCCTTCCTATCGAAGTCCTTGCCCTTGCCCTTTGCCTTTGCTGTAGTCGTTGCCCTTTCCTTTGATGCGGTCAATCTCCATCGGCACCACACCTTCTCCGCCTCCAGGATCAGCTCCGAGCATCATCACATTCGTCCACTTCATCGTCGCGTTGTCATACTGCACGATGGCCTCTCGGAGCTTCTGGTAATCCTGGAACTCGGCAACGTTCAGCTGGAGCCACATTTTGAGCTGTCCGCTGATGCATTTCATCAGGACTGCAAAGCGGATGTTGTCTTCCAGCTTTGAACCCGTTTTCTCATACTCCACAAAGACCTCTTCCAAGCGTAGGAGTTGTCCAAGAATGCCTCCTTTCCTCATGTCGAAGGGCTTCCACTCCAAGATCATGGTCAGCAGACCTAATGCACGATTCTTGGAGGTGGGCTCGAGGCTTTGGATCAAGAGGCGGTAGGCCTCCATGCCATTGGACTCCTTCACCTGGCGGATCATGGCGAGAGGGCGTTGCTTCACAAGGGATGCTAGCAGTGAATACAAAAATTTGCTTCGTTGCTTCTCCTCATCAGACTGGATGCTGGAGTCGATCGGGTCATCTGGCCTTGCCCTGATATCTTTGAAATCTCTGTGAACATGCCGTTCAGGGAGGACAAATATTGTTCAAGGCCCCAACTGAAGTCCCTCCATTGGGATAGTTCCTCCTCCCTGGTCTTTGCGTCCAGCTGTGAGGGTTTTGGCAAAACCTTAAACCAAGTTTTCTCTCCACCTTGCCGTCGACTGAGGGCCTCCGCGGCCGATTGCGCAGCCAGAGCAGCCGCTTCAGCGGCTTGGATCATCCTCATGGCGATCTCTCGCCCTTCTCCACCTCCTGCTGCAGAGGAAGGTGAAGCTCCAGCTTCTCCAACTCCAGCCATGGCCACCAATCTCAACTTCAGGGACTTTCTTCAACCTTAGGATGTAGTCCACTGCAGGGCAAAGGGCCTATGGCGCCAAATGAAAAAAACAAGAGCCTCCACCAATCCCTACGGGATTGGCTTCTCAGGCTCCGCTACCATGCGAAGCTTTTCTGCTCGGGCAAAGTTGCGGTCTCATGTACAAGCTTCTTGATTTGTGCGTGTCATCTTAGATGATCTACCGCTCATGAGTGAGTGCTTGCTATGGACTTTTGCAAAAACTGTTTGTGGGAGACTCTTTCAATCCCGCCAGGTCCTCCTCCATGACTTTGAAAATCATTGCCTGCAAAGCGGCTCCATACATGACCACCAAGCAAAGGAGTGCTAACGGTCTCGATATCATGGGATAGCGCAAGGGGGCCAAAACATCTCGAGGAATGCCAGGCATGGGCTTCGATGGGGCATCCATCTTGAAATGCAATGCGGTCAGCAAGATCAAATCAGCAAGCCCCAAAAAAAGGAATGGCAAGAAGGACTCGATTGCAAAGCAAATGCCTCCGAAGGGTGCACCACAAATTAAACCCAGCCACATGCTATATGTGAAAAGGCCTCTGCCTGAGTCACCAGTTTCCTTGGTAGCGTCCCCCATCATCGCTGAGATTGCACCCAGCATGAGGGCTGAACCTACACCCTGGGCGGCACGCGCGGCAAACCAAGCGCCCAAGCTTGGGGTAAAAGCTTGTAGAAAGAGCCCAGCACTTTGCAAAAGCAACCCAAGCTTCATGGAGTGCAGCTCCCTCTGGCGAGTGAATTGGATGACCAGCGGGGTGGCCAGTGCCTGCCCCAACGGCTTGGTTGCCACCAGCGCTCCTAAACTGAATGGGTCTTCAGCCACCAAAGCGAAATGGCCATGGGCAACTCCGTGCAAAGGGAGTCTGCACAGGTGATCATTGTAGCCAGGGCCCATCTGGGGCCTGCAAATGCCACTGCGCAAATTGGGATGAGCAAGAAGCAAATCAGGTATATGCTCAGGTGCATGTTCTCCATGCCAATCCACGCATCGCCTTCACTGACACTATGTAGCGTCACATTTTCGATGGAGATCTGCAAGAATGAGGTCTCAATGCCTGCCTCTAATTGGCAGTCTGCTCTGGCATGACTGAGCAAAAGCCCAACCCACGTGTAAATCATGAGACACCTCAAACCATCGATTGGGAACGCTTCAGGCCCAAGAATTTCAGCGAGCGCAACAATCGATCACTGGCCTCGTGGCGGGTCGATTGCAAATAAAGTCCGGTACGGTTAGAGATGATCTAGAGCCCCAAGGCTGCAATCAAACATGATCAAGTCATGCTTTGTAAAAGCGACTGACACACATGTGGAATCCAACGGGACTGGCGCACGAGGCAGCCAAAACATGACTCCACGTGAAAAACCTGTTTAAAAATTGCATGCTATGCTATGCCTCAAACAGTTTGCAACACATCAAGATCCAAGGGCGAGGCCACCCAGAACACATGACCTCGAAGAGGGTGTCCTGCAAAATAGGTCAAGTACTTTCGCATCTGCAAGGTTCTGAAAATCCTGGCCGCAATTGCTCAATCTTAGCTCGATTTTGAAAGGTTCCAAGCCTACTCTACACTGAGATCGGGAAGGTGCAAACAAGCAGGCTTTTGGGGGCCTGGGCCATGCAAATGCCTTGACTAGGCTTCGGGCCGAAAGCATGCGAATTCAAAGGATTAATGAGGAAAGTTGGAAACTGGGAACATCAACGGCAAAACGAAACTTTGCCAAGATTCAAAACATATCGCTCACACAGTGGCAACCCCAAAAAAAGGAAACACCACGTACGACACCTCATCCCCCCCTCATAAGCCCTTATATATTTCTGGGCAAGAATTGCAACAAACCACCACCAACCCTTCCGAAAGACTCCATAGCACAACAACGCAAATTGTTACAACGCCACTACGAGAACCAACCAACCAACCACTTTGGTAGTGCAAATTTGTGTTTGATGTTGCCATTGTGTATTGATCGGAATACTTTTGAATGTCCTATATAATTGTGAAGGTATGCAGGCGTTAAAATTAACGGCAGCAAGGCAAGGCCGTAAACATACTTACATAGTGTAAAGATTGGTTCCACGTCAAGTTGCGCAGTGTACATGAACCTCCAGCCACACATAAAAAACATACAGCAGCCGCGTCCTGCTTACTTCAACTGTTTCTGACGTCACAGCCCTGTGCCTGTGCAACGTAAAAAAACATTCCTCCGGGAAACTATGGCATTGTAAAGGGGATCGGAAAAATACCCGCCCGCACCGAAGGGGTTGGGGCGTGTGTATCCGGATGGCATAGGCATAGTCAATCGCAAAAATAAACAGGTAAAACCGGCATAAACAAACACCAGCGGCTTCATGCTATGGCTCTAGCTGGCTAGGGGCTCGTACATGGCCAAACAGAACTAGGCGGTGGAATTAAAAACTGTTGAAAAACAGTTTGTCACAAAAAGCACGCGTCACAGAAGGTTCCGCAACATTAACGCACTCTACCAACAACAAGTCTAGAACCTGCGCTAAAGATCACAGTGTCACAGCCTTGCTAGATGGCAGGTTGCCTCCTTCCTTTGGCTGTTCCCACGGTTTGCCAGTTTTGAAAACTACACAAGGTAAAAAAATACTATGATTCAGACGCAAACAACACTGACGCCTACCACCACTGCAATTACAACCACAAATTGGTTATAGCCACAACCAGTACAACTATCGATATGATGCGATACAATACTATACTGTACCATTCCATTCCATACCATACCATACCGTACCATACAACACTACTATTCCATACACCACTACTATTACTATAACTAATACTGTTACCAACACTAACAAAAATACTAATACTAACACTAATATCAAACCTATCACTATTAACATTACTTTAAATATTACTATAAACAACTATTACTATTACTGTTCACGAGTACTCTTTTTTCTGTTGTCGAGGCATACGGAACACCATCACAGATCACAGAAAGGAAATAAAGAGATTGATTACAAAACGGTTCCCGGGGAGAGTGCCCATTTGGCACCCCCACCTTATTAAAACGAAAACGAAGGAAAGCACCTACCTCAAACATAAAGAAACAGAGTGAAACTTCAGGCACGATGGCGACGAGCACGAAGGGAAAATCACGAACAGTAGCGACACCCGCCACAGAGGGCGGTAAGAAGGCTAAAACAATACTAATATTAATCCTAATACGAATACGAAAACGAATGCTAATACGATACGATACTATACTATTTCTACACGAAAACAAATACGCATACGAATACGAACACTAATACTAGTACTAATACTAGTACGAATATTAATACGAATACGAATACGAATGCGAATATTAATATTAATACTAATATTAATACTAATACTAATACTAATACAACACAAGACTGTACCATACTATACTCTATCATACTACATTATATAGTAGTAAGTTGGTTGGAACGGAGTTGTGTGTTGTCGGGGAGTTGGGTGGTGGGATGCACCGAACCATCATTGAAAGATTGATTCCCTTAAACAACACTGCGTGCATAAGGCGTGATCACTGATCACCTACAATGATTTCCCGTGTCCGTGTGTTCCCTTTACGTTTCCCAAATGTTTTGCACCAGCTGTTTGTCCAGGGGTGCTCGAGTTTTGGGAACTCAAGGTCCGGGTGTTAAGCCAGGGAGGGAATGTGCGACTATGTTTTGACCCGGCCCGGTGAGTGTAGACACCTACGTACAAGTCCCATCACTCAGCGTTCGCCGCGAAACGCACGCAAGATTTTACTGCCGTGAACAATGACCACTTGGACAACCAGAACGAGGTCTACGCTGGGGATGAGCCAGCAAACAATTGCAACAATACAGTGCGGGAGTGGAGTCGGAATTCCCATGTTCAGCAACGTAAAATGTTCCCCCTGCGACGCACCATTGGGAACCTGGAACCTGCCGTCGGTTCGTAATTGTTCCATGTGCGAGGCCCTAGCTTTGCTATAGGACAGTTATGGGTTTGCCCTGCGAGATCCGTCTGACTGGAAGTGGCCAACATGCCTCAAACGGCCAAGCTGAGAGAGCTGTACAGACAGTACGCAAGATGGCAAACTGTTTGCGGTCATTTGCCGAGACCAAGGCTCACATCCAGAACGATGGGAGCATGTACCCATGGGCATCCAGCCATGCACCATTCCTCATTTATCGCTTCAGGGTACTGGAGAAGATTGGCCGCACCAGCTATGACGGATGGCGCCTCACCTGCGCACACATATTTCGCCTCACCTGCGCACACAGACTTTTTTGTATATTTAACCCACCTGCGCATACACGATTCGCTTCAGCTGCGCTCACATCGATTACATTCTTCTTTAAACAGCCCATGTAACCTCAAACTCAGCTGCGCACACATGATTCGCCTCACCTGCGCATACACAACGTCCCTCTGGACATTCATCTACGTGATGATCTCTTTTTGCTCATTGTTTCCACAGTACCACGGTGTACAGCCGAGCAAGCCGCGTGCACAGCCGAGTAAGCCGCGTGTACATCCGAGTAGCGCGTGTACAACCGAGGTAAATTCTGCGCGTGTACAGGCGAGGCAAATCCGCGTGTACAGCCGAAGCTCCGCCCGCTGTGACCTGGCAACTGGACATGCCTAAATGGGAAGCTTGCATTGTATGGAGAAACCGTGCTTTTCAAACGTCTGGTCACATACAAAGCCAGTGACACCTTTGAGCGCGGCATGTTGCTGGAATGATCAACATTTGATCCTCACACCAGAGGGAGCCAAGAACAATCAGAAGGTGTGCACCCGAGGAGTGCTTTCGAGCTACAGACATGGTGATCGCCAAGGGTTTGCCGTGGAGCTACTCACCACAGGGAATTCTGATGCACCATGGAGGACAAGCTCACGTCAGAGGCAGGGGTGAAAAAAATCAAGCCAGTAGTGAGGCCAACACCAGGCTTACATGGACAGCCAAACACACCTGCAGTAGCAATGGGCGCACCTACAATATCAGCACCTACGCCATTGACACCGAGGATAAAGAGATCAGCAAGGGAGACGGTGATCGATGAGCCAGAAGAGAAGAGACAAGATAGGACGGAGTCACTGAGGAAAGGCAATGAGAAGAGAGAGCCCCAGGAGGAGAAAGTGAAGCCAGAGAAGAAACAGAAGAACCAAGAGGAAAGAGGAGCAAAGGAGACAACCGCACCTTCGAGCGAAGATTTCAAGGCTGTACCCCCGCATTTTGCAGGGATACGAGCTACCGATATCGAAGCACATGGCGATGAAGAGTTCGACTACACCATGGTGCCAGAAGAAGTGAATGAGGAGTTGCAGGCGAATGAAGGAGAAGATGAGGAACCACCAACCACAACAGATTAGCACCTCAGGATGTTGGACTATGAGGCAAAAAATGAGGTCCCGTGATGGAGGAGGTGAACCCAAGAAGGAAATGCAGAACAATGAAGGCTACTGATATCCACGAAGTTCGTCTACTGCTGGAAGCATAGGGTTGAACGTGGAGGATGGTTTCGCAGAGCACATCTGGTGGCAAGACAGTGCAAGTCTAGCGTGGACATGGAGCAATTGTTCGCCCCGACATCAATGCTATGTAGTAATACCAAAGTTGTTCATCAACCTCATGCTCAAGGTATTCAGGCATTTCGTGGCCATGACGTTAGACATCAAGAACGCATATTTGATGGCTGTTCAAGCTGAAGATGGGAAGGCCTATGTGGAAGTTGATGGCAAGGTCTACAGTGCTTGCCAGGACAACGAACAGCAGCATCGCAGTGGTTTCACTGGAGCTGCAAAGGAGTTTGGCATGGAACAGGGTGTCATGCAGCCCACATTGTTGATGACACAAGGTGGTTTACATCACAGTCCATGTGGACGATGTCTTCATGGTGGGAGACGAGAATGCCCTGAAGGAATTTGTCGACTTCTTGATGGGGAAAAAATCCTACCTGAAGAGGGAATTCAAGTTGGCGTGCCATTTTTTTCTCGCGCCTTTTTCTGCGTGAGTTAGGTCGGGTGGCTGCTTTGACAGTTTTTATACTGGCCTGTCCCCAGATGTGCAAAGTCTAAAGTCCAGAGTCCCACAAGGGGGGGTCAGTGGCTCGGGAGTCTTGAATGGGCTGGGGGCTCTGGGCATTGGGGGCGCAGGTCGTTGAGCTCAGGGAGGCTGGTATCGATGTTGGAGTGGTTGGCAGAGTCTTCGAACAAAAGGCTGGCTGCGAAGGTGCGACTGGCGGCCGCGGAGAGGAGGGCTGACCAGCGGGCTACGTAAGCTGCGACTGCCGAGGCCCGAAGTTGTTGCGGAACGCCTTGAGCCCGGGTCTTGGCCAACAGCCGGAGGAGATGGACCTGTTCAAGAAAGCCTGCAGGAAAAATCCCATAGAACAAAGCTCCAGCAAGAGAGATGAAAGTGAAGAACTTCAAGGAGGCGAAGTAACGAGGTACAGGAGTGTTGCTGTACCTCGCAGGAGAACGCCCTGATGCACAGTTCGCTATTCGCCCCACGAAGCAAACCTGAAACAAAGCATGGCATGTGTGCCATTAAAGGCACGGAGGGCTATGGAGTGAGGGTGTCGGCGGGGGCCAAAAGCCAGTCAGTCATGAATGTGAAGGACTCCAAGGACGTTGGGACAAGGAGCAACATCTCCTGGAGGTGCTTCGCAATGAACGCAGGAGCACCACTTCTTTCCAGGTGTTCATTGAGGGCAACCTCCTGGAGTCAAGAGTCAGGGCACAAAAGGCAACATCCCTCTCATCAGAGTTTGTTGCTGTGGCTGCCGGATCCTCAGATGGGACTGCTCATCAAGCACCTATGGGAGAAGATCACCGAGGAAAAATGTGAGATGAAGGTGCGTTCAAACAGCTCGGCTGCTCGACCGATGGTACAACGACAAGGGATTGGTCAAGTTACCGCGATCAATTGTGCAGACTTGGGCCCAAAGGCCTTGCAAAAAGAAGCGCATGATGGGACTCCTCTACATGTTGAAATGGTGAAGCATGGTGGGGACAGAGTTGGTCGATAGGGGAACAGCTGCCATGCCCCCTGCATGTGATGGACGGTCCACTCAAAGTGAATTCGGTTATGCAAAATCCTCGGAAACAGGTGCTAACACGCACACACATCACTCACTCACTCACTCACTCACTCCCTCCCTCACTCACTCACTCACTCACGCACTCACTCATTCACTTACTCACTATTCAGGTGTTACGGGTTGGCCTGGGCCGGTTTTTGGATCAAACCCACCAATTGTTTGTGAATGGCTCCATGGCTGACTGATGCATAAGATCTTCGCGTTTTCAACCCAATTCCTTTTTGGATTTGACACCCGGCAAGCAAGAAAAATCAATTTGTTTGTGCGCGCGCTCAGTGGCAACCAAAGTGGCAGTCCGGTACCCCTGCTTGGCAACTGGCCATGTTTTGGCCATGCAGATTTTATACGCAGCAAGGGGGAGGGCAAAGAGCCAAGCGGCAGCCTGGAGACTGCGACAGCCACGGTGGAAACTGGGTGTCGACGGCTGCTCCGGATATTTTTCTGTTTTCGATTTTTCACTAGCGTCGCCGTGCTCGACGTTGTCAATTTGTATAACTATTTTTGTCTTACCAAATTTAATTTGTGCCCACGGTCTGCTACCTCGATGGGAGCATGCCAGGAGTTCAGCGGCCTTCACAAACCCAGAACCGCTTTGACAAGCCTTGACTTGGCTGCAAAGGCCGCTTTTGGGGATGCAAAGCCATGGAGAATACTCCAGCACCACTTTGCCCCAATCAAGGTCAAACAGATTTGTTCCTTTTAAAGACGGGCGAGGGGGGCTTCAACTGTGTTAGAAACTGTCGTCCCCAGTTGTTTGAGTCATTGGTTCTTCACAGAGAAGGCCACAGGGTAAACCTGTTGCTGGTGTCGACCGGGCTGATTGAAGGGTTTCCGGGCCCCCCTCCGCATGTATGGGTGCTTCACGCAAGTGCGAGTCAAGCCCGTGCCCCGAACACTTTTTGGAGATCAGAATTGCAAAAAATTGAGTACCACTAGGCCGGATTTCACTCAAGTTTGTGGAAAGATGCTCCAAGTCCAACGCGGAAATCTAGGCACAGGACAAGTTGCCGCCAAAAACGCCAGTGGCCCCACGGTCATAACGGTAGGTGAGCCATGCACAGCATCCAAACGCCGCGCGGCAACCCCAGAACTTGCCCATTGAGGGGGTGCGTTGTTCCAAGCTGATCGCCGAAAGACCGTTGTGTAGGGTTTTGCGTGCTACGGTTGTTGGTTTGCATTTGCCTCCTATTTTCTGGCGAGCAATCTTTCAAGATGCCGAAAAATCCGGCATGCAAGAGGCTGACTGCGTCGTCTGTGGGGGAAGGGTTTGCGTTGAGACCCAGCCCCGCAACACATCCCAACACCATCCCCCTGGGGCCCTCTGTGTGCGCAAGTGCTTCAAGCGTTTTGGGGCAGCCTCAAGACAAATTGGGCCCAACATGGCAAAATGCTTCACCTATACCAGCACGAAACAAAAAATAGAAAACCTGATATCAAACCATCATATTTTCCAACTATGTGCACAGACATGTTCAAGGGTGACCACACTGCAGCTGTACTTTCCGAAAACCAGCTGACAAACTGTTGTGTTCACAATTTCACCGCCGAACCTTTCAGGCTTGGTGGACACAACAAACAAGCATCAAAATAGAGCAGGAACATGGACACAGGATTTGACAAAACGTTGCCTGTTTTCAAACTTTTGTATCCCCATGCTGTTTGCATGGCCACACCCCATTTTTGCACCACCAGGATACTTGGCAGTTTACAGCATCGCCGCCGACCCACCTAGCGCGTGCAGCACAAGTGGTGAAAGAGGTTGTGCAAGGCCTGCAGCTCCAAGAAGCGCATCGTGGGTTGTTACTGCCCGGCCACACAGGCTTCACCCCTTTCCACTTGGAATTGTCGCAGGCAAAAATCCCAGAGGCATGAGTGCGATCTAATTGCGCCAGTTCAGGGGAGTCCGCCACTGATTTGTCGCGGGCCGAACGCCCCCAGGCAGAGGAGCCAACCCCAGCCAACCAGAGCGACGCACCATGGTGGCCCCGACAAAAAAAGATCCAGGACGTAAACGCGTTGGCCCGTTTTGACTGAAAACACCGTTGGAGCTGTGCGAATTGTGCAGGAAACGCATGGAGTTTTTGGTGGTTTGCTGTTTCAAGTCCACATCCAGTGGAAATCCATCGACCTCCTTGTGACCCAAAAGGGTTGCAAAATGCACCTCAGCTGTTGTTATGCGCTGGCTCAAGTGGGTGTTTTTGTTTTCTAGCTTTGCTTTAGTTCAATGTTTGGTTCGATGTGAAAGTAGGACAGTTTGTAACAAATAGTATTTGGCTGGCATGCCGGGATTGGGCAAGCGCTGAGGTTCGTTGAGTGTATTGTTTTCTGCATAGGTTGAACGGAAACGGGCGTGAGTTGGCTTAACCGGCTAGGATGCGCGAAATCTCTTGCGATTTGTTGGGTGGGGCAGTGTGTCGTGTTGCTTCCTTGATGTATACGAACGAAATCCCTCGGAGTTGTTTGGCCGCTGAATTCCTGTCGTTTAGTTATCCTCTTTTTTTGGGGTTTTTCGTTTCGCCCATAAGTTGGGATAGTCTGGGTCCAGATGGCTCTAAAGATTCGCCATGCTGCTGAGCCCTTTCCTGAACACGTATGCTGCACCTTCTGGCATGTTGAATGTGGGGGATTATGCGGGCTGTCTGGATTCGGGTTTTGCATTAGCAGGGGGTCTTACAATTGATCGTCGTTGTGCAGGCGCTCAAGGAAACGCTGGACCATGTTGGCTGCTGCCTGCCCTGCAGGATTCCTGGGCGGTAGATGGGCATCTTGGTGCTCTGCGTGGTTACAGCAATCCATGTACCTGGCCCTGATGGTTGGACTGTGCTGGTTTGTTGGAGGCTGGGACACGTTTTGCTTGCAGTCGGTGTGCCCAGAAGCCGTGCCCAATAAAAATAAACGGTCTGGACGCCTCTTGGCGAACACTGTGGCCTTTTTCACGGTTTCACCCGATCAAAAAAGAGAAAGTGCAACGCAAAACTTGCTTTTCTGCTCGCTGCGGTGCTGGTGACGGGGTGCTTCGAGATGCTGGAACTGGTGGACCGTTCCACACCCAATCACTTCCCGTTGTGGTGGCCTGATTGCAAACAAAGGCCCACGGAGAGGAAAATACCGACCGGTGTAATTATTGGTAGGCAAAATGAAAAGAATGTGATCGATGGGCCAAAGGCTTTTGGACTGGCCGCATGGGCCTGGAGGGTTGTTGCCATCTTCAACTTATCCTGTGCGAACATTTGGCTGGAGCTGGTGGCTGGTGCAAGACATTTTTGTGTTTGACGTATGCCGCGCTCGAGTTTCTCGGGCTAAGGGTCGAAAAGGTTATCATGTGGACACTTGTCGCCCACCTTATAGCCAAGAAACTTGCGCTATCTGTCGACGATCCGGCAATGAGCAACCTAACAACATAAGCATAACATAGTCCAGCGAATTGCCTTATATTGCCTCTATAAACCATGCAGCCTTGGGGGTGATTTTTGTGCATTTTATGGAGGGGATCCTGTAGCGAAAAAATCTGGTGGTTCTCTATAAATTGACCCACCCCGGACCCCAGCCGCTGTTAAGTTGCTTGGGGACCGTCGTTCGTTGTTTCGGGGGAATTAGCGCAGAAGAAGTGTTTTTGACCCTTGCGGACCTCTGAAGAATTGGTTGTTCAGAACTAAGAGAGGGTATAAAACACGTCGTGTTTTTTGCGTTGTTAGTGGCAACATACGAGACCCAAAGGACTATTTCATAGGTTTGTTTGTCTCGTGAGTGGTGAGTGAACGGCCATGGTAAAAGCTTTGTAGACGTTGTAAACCTTTGTAAATTTGTTTGTAATTCAACAACTCTGTCAACTCGTTGCAAAAGTTGCAAACTTTGTACAAATTCTTAAGACTTTGTGAAAGTTTTATAAACTTTGTAGAACTTTGTACAAATATAAAACTTTGTAAACGTTCTGAAAACTGTGTAAAACGTTGCTCTAACTTTGAAGAATAATTTGAAGAACTCCAAAACTTCGTAAAAGGTTTGTAAACCGTTTTACAAAGTTTGCGAATTTTACAACGTCTTAATAAAGTTTTATCAAGTTCTTATAAAGTTTTACAAGTTTAAAGGTTTACAAAGCTTACAAAGTTTGACAAAGTTTAAAAATGTTTTACAAAGTCTACAAAGTGTTGACAAAGTTTACCAAGTTTATACCAAGTTCACTACGTTTTTACAAAGCTTTCCAAGTTGGTACAAAGTTTACAAAGTTTTACACAGATTTTATGAAGTTTTCAAAGTTTTACAACCGTTTACCAAGTTTACAAAGTTTCACAAAGTTTACAATATTTTAACACAGTTTACAAAGTTTTGAGCAATTTCCAAAGTTTACCCAGTTTACAAAGGTTTTACCATGAAAAAATCAATTAAAGACGTATTGAAAGTTTTACAATGGTGCTGCAATGTTGACTATTTTTACAAAGTTTACACAGTTTTGCAAAGTATTGAAAGTTTACAAAGTTTGAACAAAGTTTATACATCGTTTTACAAAGATTGCACATTTTACAATTTTTACATGGAGTTTTTACAAAGTGTACAAACATTTGCAAACTTTACACAGTATTTACATAGTTTACAAAGCTTTCACAACATTTGCAAAGTTTATACAGTTTACACAGTTTTTGCACAGTATTGAAAGTTTACAACGATTTTACAAAGCTTTGGAATTTGACAAAGTTCTTGCAAAGTTCGGAATTTACACAGTTTTTCAATTTTTACAGAGTCTACAAAGTCTCACAAAGTGTTTACAAAGTTTTCAAAGTTTTTACAAAGTTTACAAAGTTGTACAACGTTTTTACAAAGTTTACAACAGCTTTTTCAAGTTTACAAAGTTTTTACAAAGTTTACACGTTTTTCAAGTTTACAAAGTTTTTACACGGTTTACAAGGTTTTTACAAAGTTTTTACAAAGTTTACAAAAGTTTTTCAAGTTTGCAAAGTTTTTACAAAGGTTACAAAGTTTTACAAAGTTTACAAAGTTTACAAAGTTTACAAAGTTTTTACAAAGTTTACAAAGTTTACAAAGTTTACAAAGTTTTTACAAAGTTTACAAATGGCTGGTGAAAAACACTTATGTTTACAACAAATGACATGAAAAACACTTCTTTTTAAGCAAAAATCGTGCAAAAACACTTCTTTCACAGAACTTTACAAAGTTTTAAAAAGTTTTTACAAAGTTTACATAGTTTACAGTTTTTACAAAGTTTACAAAGTTTTTACAAAGTTTACAACGTTCTGACAAAGTTTGCGACATTTGCCTTTTGTTACACAAATTTACAAAATATTTACAAAGTTTACAAAGTTTTTGGAAAGTTTACAAAGATTTTGCCAAGTTTACGAAGTCTTGCAAAGTTTACAGAGTTTCGACAAAGTTTACAAAGTTTTGACAACGATTACAAAGTTTTGATAGTTTATCTATTTGCAAAGTTTACAAGGTTTCTCTCTACATTTTACAAAGTTTTTCAAAGCTTGTACAGTTTCACAATTTGTACAAAGTTTTTAGGAAATTCACAAAGTGTTCAAAGTTTACAAAGTTTTCACAACGTTCACAAGGTCTTTCAAAATGTTTACAATGTTTTGACAAAGTTTACGAAGTTTAAAAACGTTTTGCAAAGTTTGCAAAGTGTTGCGAAGTCTATAACGTCTTTTTTTAAATAGAGTTTACGAAGGCCTACAACATCTAAAAGTTGTTTACAAAGTTTACAAAATGTTAGTACAAAGTGTACAAAGTTTGCAATGTTTACAAACATTTTGACAAAGTTCACAAAGTTTTGACAAAGTTTACAAGTGTTTACAAAGTTTTGACAAAGTTTTTGCATTTTACAATTTTTTACACAAAGTTTTCGCAGTTTTTACACAGTTTTACAAAGTTTACAAAGTTTTTACAAAGGTTTACGAAGTTTAAACTGTTTCAGTGTTTAAAAATGTTACAATTTTAACAACAGTTTACGAAGTTTTGACAAAGTTTGCAAAGTTTTTTCAATCTTTACACAGTTGTTGCAGAGATTTGAAAGTTTACAAAGTTTTAGAATTTCACCAAAGTTTCTACAAAGCTTACACAGCTTTTACAAATTTACAAAGTATTTACAAAGTTTACAAAGTTCTTACAATTTTTACAACGTTTTGCAAAGTTTCAAATAATAAAGTTTACAAAGTTTTGACACAGATTGAAAAATATCCGAAACTTTGTAGAAAGTTTGTAAGCATCAAAAACTTTTGTAAAAGCTTTGTAAAATTCCAAAACTTGTTCAAAGCTTGATAAATGTCCAAAGCTTTGTTCAGATATCTAAAGGTTCAATACTTTGTAAAAACTTTGTAGTTCCAAAGTTTTGTAAAATTCAATGTACTGCAAGTTTCCAAAACTTTGTGAAGTTTGTTATTTCTATTTTTAAGTTTTGTAGACTTTGTTAAAACTTTGTAATGCAAAAACTCGGTAAAAAAGTTGTAAGTCCAAAACTTTGCCAATTTTTTGTAAAGATCCAAAACTTTGTAAACACTTTGTAGGAAGTTTGTTTGAAGACCTGCGAAAGCTGTTCAAGAAGAACTGATCTTTGGATCAGTGAGACTGCCTGCATTTTTTTGTTAAAAAAGCGGCATTTGGCGCTTGCGCTTTGGGAATTTGTGACTGATGGCTGTAGTGTTTCAGGGTATTGAGGGTGAGAAGAAGGGTCGAATGGTTATTGGTTGTGCAAGTGTTTTAAGACTTGGCCACGGAAACACCAAAACACTTCTTTCATTTTTTCCAAATAACATTGGTGCGAGGCCCAGGCATTGATTTGGTCCACGTGGTGGCTTTTGAGATTCATTCGCGCTGCCTCTTGGAGAGGTCAAGTCACCTTCCGATGGGACAGCGTAGTTGCTGGCAATAAAGCTCGAGGCCTTTACGCAGCCAATGATCCCAATGGTGCCATAGTGCGTAGCCTCCAACTTGCTCTGGAAGCATATTTGGGTGCAGGATCTGTTTTCCATGAGCATGTTAATGCCCACACCGGGGAACATACGAACGAACTTGCTGATGCGGCTGCTAAATATAGTCTTCGGTGTGCCAGTCAATACACGGAAAAAGGATCGCTTCGGAAGATCGTGACTTCCCCTGACCACATACTCCCATGGTTGTGGAGATTGCTTCATGATTGGTCTGACCCACGACTCCCATCATGGAATGGAAATGTAATGCATGTTCCCAACGCCGCCCCAATTGCCGGCCATACGGTGGATACGGTAAAAGAGCAAATGCTTTGGGAGCCCGAGTGCCAGGGGCAAAGATGCCTCCTGTCCTTTTCTATCCGGATTGCGTCTTATAATGTGCTCTCGTTGGGTAATGAGGACCATGAGACTATCTCCAGCACCACTGGCAGAGTGGCATGGATGCGTGAAACTGTGGCTGAAAAAGGCATTCATCTCTTTGGAATACAAGAGGCTCGAACCCCAAAAGGCATAATTCAGTCTGCCAGTCATTTGAGAATATGTTCTGGTGCTGAGAACGGATGTTTAAGGGTTGAGCTGTGGATTTCCTTAGAGAAGTCTTTTGCCCGCACAGAAGGAAAGCTGCCACTCCGGTTCCGGGCCAAGAACATTTCGGTCTGCCATGCTGATCCTCGTATTCTTATTGCTGATATTTGCACCGAAGCTATCAGCTTCTGGGTGTGTGTTGCACACGCGCCACACACTGGGGCAGCCGCTGACATTCGAATGGATTGGTGGAGTTCCTTAAGACGACGCCTTCAAGCCAAACCAGAAGGCAAAGAATTAGTCTTGTTAAGCACACCCAGCAAGACTTTGATACTGTCTGCGGTGCCATGGCTTCACAGCTGGCAGCTCTCTTTGCCTTTCTCAAATCAAGCCCGGCGCACCAACCCGACATGGAAGGCGAAGACTTGGCACTCTGTGCGGACCCATCCTATTGGCTCTATGGTCAGTTGTCATTCTGTCTAAGAGTTGCGATGCGAAAACAACAGAGGCCGGAGGTCAATCGAACTTCAAAGCAAGCAAAGAAAGAAAAAAGGAGGGCACTGCCCCAGTGTTAGAGCCCACGCGCAATTCCCTTGCCCTAATGCAGACAGTCGTTATGTCTTTCGCGCGCGGCCTATACCTGGGCAAGGCAGAGCTTCCGATAGACCACGTCCATATTTACTTCCCGGCATAAGGTAGCTGAACAATGCCACGCACTGGGCTTCGAGGAAGCAACGCCAGATAAACGGAAAAGATATAAACACAATGTGGATAATGCTGTCAACAACCCCTACGTCATTGTAAGTGCTTATGAAGGGCAATGCACAGCAGGGCACTACCCCCCTGGCCCAAGGTTATGAAGAAGGTATCCTGGATGCAAGCTTTGGACAGGTCATATCTTTCGCCTCTTACTATCAGACCAGCTTTCGCATCGAGGTCCCGCTCTGGCACAAAGTGGAAGACGGGATAACCCTCCCAGGGAAGGAGCATCAAGGAGCAGCTCTGCCAATGCTAGCCAAGCCGGTCCTCCGGATAATGCGCCAAGCCCGATCTCCAGCGGGAGGCCGTTGCCGACCCCTTACAGGGTGCAGACCAAGAAGCTGAGGGTGCAGAAGAGGAAGAAACAGAAGAAGAAACTTACCTCCCGGCTACGGGACAGGGATGTTACTCCTTCCAGCTGAGCTTGCTGCAGAGAGCGGCGCAAACTTTCTCGAAGCGTAGTTCGACTGACAAATATGGGCAAGTAGCCAAGTGGCTGCTTACTGGCCTAGCCATGGCCATCTCGCGAAAAAGTTGGCACCTCCTGTTAAAGCACAGGACCTGCACCATCACCCCCCTCGCGTTACTTCGCGCGCGCTTCCTACATGGATATGTATCCACGGAACAGGAGGATGCAAAAAAGCCCTACGCGGCTGCTTACGTGAAATCCCTGTATGAGCACACATGGGAGAAACTTGTAACCAGAGTCATAAGTAGGGGCTACAATGAGGCAACCAACAAATTCAGAAAAGACAGAGAAGCGAGAGAAGAGAACGAGTTCTACGCCACAATTGACCAGACCAACCCAGTGGAGACACCCCCGGATGCAGGGCAGGAAATTCAGCTTCAGGCTCCTGCCCACAGCCACCAATAAGGACGGAACTCTCCACGCTACACCTCGGGGGCGGGTTGCAATACTCTTCACTAGCTATCCGTTACATAGTTGGACCTCAGGTGGTATCCCAAGATGCTGTCCTAACCAGAGGGCAGAAGCACTACTAAGTAACTGCTGTTGACTTTGGCACAAGCAAGATGCCCATGGCATTGTGTTTGCATGCACACCTTACACGTAGCAGAAATGAAAACTACGCAAGCCGTCGCCCAGCCACGGGCTCAAGAGGCCACGGGTCAAAGTAGAGGAAGAGCGCTCACCTAGCGACTGCCGCCTAGTTGACCTGCCTACCCGAGCGACTGGGCTAGGATGGCTCAGTCCAATGCACAGAGTAGCGACTGGGACGACCCTAGTTCCATCCGCCTGTACTTAACTACGATTGCCGGCACAAACTCAGGCGCCTGTAAGTATACATCACACCTGGGAGATGTTAGAAGAGTACCTCGTGGAGCACCTACCCTTGGTCAGTCGCATTGACACCTTTGGCTGTGAGCTCACCTTGCTTGATGCTGACACGCATCTTGCACTGCAGGATCCCATACAGGAGGATCTTGTGTGGAACACACAGGTTTGTCTCATCGTGCATGAGTGTTTTCTGATTGTTGAACGCAAAGAACAACGTCAGGGGCTCGAGTATGAAGACTGCCCAAAGGCAATCAGGGTCCCCGCTAACGATTCGGGGATACTTGAAGCCAAAGCTTTCTTCTCGACCGCACGAGTCCGACATGTCAAAGTTGACACGCGCTGTTTTTGGTTGGTTTTGGTTGTTTTGTTTGTGTTGTGCTTCGTTCTTTTGCCTGGCTCGTATCTCCCTAGTATCCCTATTTAATTCAATCAAGGTGACTTGTCAATCTTGTCTTCCTTGATATATGCATCCCTGCTAGCCGCCGGCTCAAGAGAGGTTGATCTCTCAGGGAGTAACCTAGCAACGCTGTGTTACACCCGTGTGTTGGCGTGTACTGCCGCAGGTGCCCGACGCTTAGTCCTTAATGGCAAAACGCACAGCGCATGCCCCCATTGAGCTTGATAGGCAAGGGGTCTCTCTCACAGACTTTGCACATGCAATTTGTCTGCAAGAGCAGTTGGAAGTTAGCCTTATCAGATTGCATGTCACAGTGCAGCAGCTCACTTTCCCTCTATGTCTGGTTGCGGCTAGTGGCCTGCGCCCGCAAGTTCGGCCTCGGCTTGGGGATATCCCTGCTTGGCCACTCCGACAGGTCCCTGATGTCCTTGTCCAGTGCAGTGTTGACATGCCTAGTGGACTCATTCTATGGCCCTTGGCGGATGACCCACACATTACACAGGAAGGCTTCATCCTACATGGACCCAGTGCTGAAATCCGAGCGAAAGTGTATCGCTTCTTGCTACAGAGGGAGATCCCAAGTAATGTCGCGCCTAGTGTTCGGGAACACCTTGAATGGCGCCACGAAAAAGGTGGCCTGGTCCAAGTTTTCCCTTTCCGCTCGCTAGAGCACCTCACACTGCAAACTGCACCGCCTCCGGCGAAGCGCAGAGCTGCTGCCCATATTTCGCCGCAGCCGGCCTGCTCGCATGTGCTGCCGGAGCCACCTGTCTTCCCGATTTACCAAGAAGACGCAACACGTCAGTGTGGGGTCTATGCAGCGCAGGCTGCAAGACCACAGACTCGGGGAGAGCTTGGCGACGCGCAGGAGCAGGCGCAAAGAAGTTTGTCCCACCAGCTTCCCTTCCCAAGCCTCGTCCAAGAGGCCTTGCGCCGGGTTACGGCAGTGTGGCAGAATACCCATGCACTCCTGCACACCATACAAAACAACCCGCTGTTGGGCCATAGTCAGGCCCATCAAGGTGGAGTTCGTGCGTGTCAGGAAATTTGCGCAGAAATGGAAACGCTAGAAGAAGCCCTCGCACAACTCCTGTAAGGGAGACAATCTCCCTGCTGTGTGGCGAGGATGAGCGGCGCAGAAGTCGGAAAAGGAAAAGGTGTGATACAATGACGCCCTACTCTCTTTCTCTCCTTTTTCCCTTGCCAAGTGAGTTTTCGATGCGTCTGCATAGTAGCGGCCTGGAGATGCTTGTGTTTCATCCACCTCTCAGTTTTGCCACACCTCATTCCTACAGTCTTATAGTCTCACGGAAGCGCCGTTTCCCATGTGCTGACAGGTTGTGCGTACGTTGCAGGTCATTGGCTCGAAGCTTATAGGCCACGTCGTAGCAAAATAGACGGGATCACTAGTGCGTTTGCTGACATGACTCTGCCTGTTTTCATCGGTCCGAACCGATGTGAACTTATCTATAATCATGAAAAGCAGCCACTTCTCGAGCTGTCCCTCCGGGTCTGTCTCCCGGTAAAAGAGCTCCTTAGCACGCTCAGCCAGCTGGCGCCACCCGCGAAGACTCAGGCAAGCAAACTGCAACGCCCGGCCACCAAAGCCCTGACAGGGGACACAAAACGGAAGGACATTGGCGTCCCCTCAAAAGGGCAGTCGCCGGTACGGCAAAGCTATTTGCCTCAAGGCAGCAGTTCGTCAGACTGGCGACCTCCGTTTCATCCCTGGGAGCAGCAGCTACAGCCATACTGGGAACCTTATCCAGCGGTGGATGGGGAATGGCAAGGCGAATGGGCATCAAGCAACCCCCAGGTAGAAGAGCAGGCACAGCTCCTATGGGCACTTTCTGACCAGCCCGTCCCAAAATACAACAAGACACCCCTGGCACAGCCCAAGCCGCCTGTCCCAGTCAAGAAGCGAGCAGAAAGGGAAGTACGATTTGCATCACCCCCTGAAGACGGCCAAGGCCCCAGCTGCCCATCAACAGCAGACAAGTTACGATCACCACAGCACAGAAACGAAACGAAAGAAGAGCGGGAGGGGTCCACTGACGAACATGAGCCCCCGCCAAGACCTGGCGCGCACCCAAAAAAGTGCCCAGTGCAATGATCTCCAGTGCTCTCTTGGACTAGTAGAGGCTTAAGGGCTCTCTTTCTTGTTTTTGGGCCAGTCTCTGCAATTCTCAGGCTCTCCCTGGTGGCAAAGTCTGCCTGGCCCTCCCCAGTGAGCTTATAAAAAAGAAAAAAGAAATAAAAAGAAATCAAGGGAGGGGGTCAACTCACAGATACAGTTTTGAGACCTCACAAACAAGCCTGTCATGTTGAGTCACCATAACCAACGATCCCCCAGCGCTGCCGCGTGAGGCTCAGACACGTCGCTTAGCCCTGACTTGCTGCTCTCTACGGCTCGCACTCATGATGCCTCCTGTGCCCCCGTGGGCAGTAGGTAACACACCTGAGCCGGTATCCCTTGATACCGACGGGTTTGTTGACGTGTCTGCCTATGTTCGTTTTGAAGAGACTCTAACTGACATTCAGTATGGGGTCCTTGACATCCAGGTGAACTTCCATCATCAGGACAACCTCATGAATGTATACTTTCCGCACTTCTTTGCGCTGGCAGAAAATTACCCAAGATGCGCGGCAGTAGTCCCTGGATGGCAGGATGGCTTCAACTTCCCCTCTGCACTCACTAAGATGAGGGTACAGTATCAAGACCGCTGGATCAATGTCTGCACACAGCAGTGCGTTGCAATCAATGATCGAGGCATTAGTGTCTACGGCTCCAACAAAGGTTATCGGTGGCGGCTTGTCCATCACATCCTTTACCATGAACAGCCGCTGTTAGCACTCATGGAAAGCAAAGTCGATGCCTTTTCGAGGTCACCGATCGGTTGGCCGCCGGTGACTTGGTCCTGGATGAGACCCATTGGAGTGGCCCCTCGGCAAATGGCGCGCAGACGAGTTGCGCCGGATCCATATGAGGGTGCAGACGAAGCGGGGCAACGGTTCACAGCCCGAGAGCACTACCGAGTCGACACTGCGCTCTATAATAGAGTACAGGCCATGCTAGTATCCCTCAGAGACGTTGAACACCTCTTGCCGATGATGCCCCTGCCGGTCCAGCAGCGCATGGTCTTGCCACTAACAACGGGACACGCAGACCTCAATGGACTTCTTTTTAGCGCATACCTGCTGGCTAGCGTGCACCCCAACTCGGATGACTTCGACATTTGACAAGAGAGGTGCCACGACTAACCAACTGTTGTTGGGTGCCCATATGCAGGCTGTCGCTTCTGCCCAACCCATGCCTGCAGCACAGCTCAGCATAACTAAAGTGCAGGAAGGGCCACACTGCTTTTAATGGCTGCCTTGCTGGATGCGTTATTTTTCCTACTTTAAACGTATGCTGATTGTATACTGATTGTAGGCTGATGATGGGAATGGCCAGGGATTTGTCTCCAACTCAGCCCCCCTGATTTGCATAATGGAGCATGCCTTCCCACCTTTTTCAAAAGAGTAGGTTGTGACGCTATACTAGGCAACTCAGGGTACACGTTGTCATGTTCAGCTGTTGTTGAAGACCTAGATATCTCTTCACACGCTTGAATCTAGAGCGAATAAGTTCCGGGTGTTGGCCATTGCGGAAGCAGGAGACACTGTCACTGCCGACCACTTGCTGCAAATGGCCAGCCTAGCAGCAGAACACAAACCCACTGCGCTGGGTATCCCCGGCCAAGTGCCCATTCCGTATCAACTTGAATGCACAGTAGTCCTACTGCAGAGTTTGCATGCCCTCTTCCAGCTGCTGACCACAGGCAGTACGTTACAGCACTGTCCTCAAGCGGCTAGTTTTGCTGTTGCCCTAGGCACAGCCGCCCGGCAAGATAATGGTCACATCGTTTCGATGGCCTCCAGCCTAGCGCTGGCCCTCCGATCTGGCAGATCTACCCTGGCTGTAGCAGGTGTCTTTGGTGCGGGCAAAACTCGATCCCTGACCTTCCTCCTCGCCTGGCTGGCTCTTACCACTCACCTCAAGATTGCAGTCGTGCACAAAGAGAATCCAGCTGGTCGGGCAATCACCAAGTTGCTAACTGCTTTTGACCTGGAGCCAGACCATCAGAGATATTTCATTCGGCCAGTCAGCAGAGAAGAGGCAGAAACTAACACAGCATGCACTACCTACGACCTGCGTGCAAGCGACGCGGCTTCCTATATCCCTGGCTGCCATGTTGTTATTGCCACTACTGGGCTTGTCTGGGACCAAAAAGGACAGACTCACTCCACACTCAACACCCATATGGAGAATGTGGACCTGCTCATTAGTGAAGAGGCACAACAGGATATGGATCTCAAATCTGCCTTCGCGCCGACAGTCCCCCGACAACCCTTCTTTCGACTGCTGCTAGGTGATCCCAAACAGAGCCCTGGTGGAGTAGCCGATGGACAGAGAGCCCATCGCACGCTCTTACTCAAAGCTCCCATTGGGCTACGAGCCCCCACTACCTGGTACATGCCACATGAAATACCAGGTGTCTTTCACATGCTCCTCCGGCACGGTCGAGGCTTTGGCCTTAGTGATCTAGAAGAAACGGCTAATGCTGTGGGCCACAGGCCATTGGGGAGTAACTGGTTTCGCCCGGAGAAGGTCAAAGCCACGTCTTCGTTCGCCTGTCAGCTACAGTCCACCTACAAAGACCTCTCCAGAGTGGATCTGGATCTCCCGGAAGGACTTCTTGTTGGTCTAGGATATGCAGCCACCAGCCCGGACAGCCCGCTCGACTTCCGACAGGCGCAGAATGCCGCCGAGAGATCGGGAGTAGCAAGCCCGCACCTCTGGAGTTTGATGTTGCCAACGAGCGCAAGGGTTGCCCAAGAAGTGTATGAGCCGTTAATAGGAATTCAGTATCCCATGCTGTGCAGCCGAATGGGAGACACTTGGCAAATAGGTACCACCTCCATTCGAGAAGATCACCGGATTGCCTCAGGCCTACGATTTGTCCACTGGTGCCATGCTTCGCCCAATGTGCATGCAAGACATAACCCAAAGAATGACCCTACTGCGCGAGTGTATCAACACCTCGAAGACCAACTTACCAAAGCAGGAGCCGACACCGACGACATCTTGGCCCTGACAACCACCCGAGAAGGGGCAACGAATTTACGCAATTACTTCACCATTGCCGACAAAAAGGCTAATGCAGAGACTGCAGTCAAAGTTGCAGGTGCCACGGCCAAACACTGCATCGTTATCCACGGCGTGTCAACCTTCCTCAGTGGCGAAGGGCACAACCTGGATTATGACCAGGAGTGCTTCACACGAGCAAATGTGGCATACAGCCGGGCCACCGACCTCACCATCCTAGCCTGTCCGCTGAACATGCAAGGAATGCCTGGGGCCCTGCAAGTTCTCGCAGCCCTTTTGCATGGTGTCCAAACGATATATACCTATGACAACAACAGAGAGCCTGCTATTTTAGGCTCGCTGGACCTTACAGCCGTACAGGTTGCGCAAGCCACGATATACTTCCAGCAAGCGCTTCTGCCCCACCCAATGTGGGTAGGCCCTCTACCGGTCTGTCTCGCAGAATACCATCAAGGCAAGGCGAGGCGCTTACGTCTCGTCTTAGCTGCTCTAACGCACTTGACCAAGGCGGAAATTGCTAGCCTGAGAGAAGGACCCCACCTGCCTGGTGGAACGGTCTTGCATGACCTTGTCTATGGTTATGCAGTTGATGCTTCGCTTGAGCCGGAGTGGTTGGTCATAACAGATGGGCAGCAGCCAGGGCATTGGCGACTCCTCCACAATAGCTTTGGCCCAGGGAAAAGGTGCAGCGTAGGAAGCTCCCTACGCTATCAACCAACGCCAAGCACGGGTGAACAACGCAGTGCGCAAGATTACACTTTCGAAGCATTGCACCGAGTGTACTTTTATGACGCATGGAGAGTGCAGCCAGTCCTCGATGCCCCCGGATCTGAACTGGTCCTGCCACCGCAACCAGGCCTTTTAGTGCATGGCTGTTATTGGCCTCAGCCAAGTGCAACACCTGATGTCCTCTCTGTCTCTGACCGTGACACAGAAAAGGAGGAACATGAAGTGCAAGAGGGACAGCCGCTATCCTCTCCTGCGGCGACAGATGCCACAATGGCTGACGAAGAAGCAAATGAAGCAGTCTCTGTCCACAGCTCCTCCTCAGAGTGCCCACCATCCCGAGTACAGAGCAGCCGGAGGAAGATGACGCGCACATGGAAGACGATGACAGCGCTAACACCTCCTCTGCAGATGAGGATGATTGCCTTAGCAATCGTCCGGCCCCTCCTGAAGCGTGTCCAGCACAAGACGAAATGCTGGAAGCAGAAGATGAAGCAAGGAGCATGCTACCCCCACAGGACGGGGAACCCCCAAGTAGCAGCCCCACATCGCACTTCTCTGAGTCCCCTATCAAACGAAGACCGGGGTCTAAGGCTAGTGCAGGGAGAGCTCAGTCCAAGAAGCTAAGGAAATCACTTGCTCCAGCATCCAGGCAACCGCTCGGTAGCATCCCCGAACACGCACAACCACCGGCCACGCTGGCAGACCTGGCCAGTCGGAATGCTCACAGGCAGGAGGCTCCAGTTTGCAGAAACCCTGAGACACCACCTGACCATCCTGGATCGTCACAAGAGCGCCCACACACTATGACAGAAATTGACATTGCCAGTGATGAAGATCATGCAGAGCGTGGAGGCACTGCTGCCACTGATCTTCAACTGGAATCTGAGCAGAGAGCCACGCAGGCCCTATACGACTATCAACATGCGGCTCGAACGGCCAGAGAAGCTGATGGACAAAGTGTGCCGCTACCCTCATTACAGACCTACAGTGACCTGCCTAGAGAATGGCCGATGGCGAGGCTTGCAATTTCCAACAAGCAAATTAACCGCCTCGTTCGTACATTCCTCTGGAGGCGAGTAACAGAGCAAGCACTCCATGGCTCCTCCTTTGTGGACATTCCAGATGAAATCAACCAAGCCTACATAGGAGACCTTCTCCGTATCAGTGAAGCCTTTGCTGCTCCCCTGTCCAACCTCTTCACTTTCGTGAAGAATGGACACCCAGCATGCCCGTTCATCACTCACAAACAGCTTGCCCTTTACGCAAGCCCCCGCTTCTGGCAGTATGGCTTACTTGCCTTCATCGCAAGGTGCTGTTCCTTTGATAATCAACACAGACACCAGGGTACAGGAACAGCCCAAGCAGTGGAAGGGAAACCACAGAAGACAAAGGAAAAAGATGTCGATGCCCTCACCTTTATGCAAACTGTCATTATGTCCTTTGTTAGGGGAATGGAGCATGGGGAGCAGACGCTACCCACCAATGACCTCTTTGTCTATCTCCCAGTACAGATCCTGCCCGACCTGGTTGTAGCCATGGAGCGGCAGGGTTTCACGCCCGCGGAAGTGAAATGGGGCTACGGCTACCGACCCAAAGAAGAAGGAGCTGAAGACAACCCTTTGCTCGTGGTGGGAGTGCACACAAAGAAATTGCTTACGACCGATACCCTCGAATGCCGGATACTTCCTGGGCTGAAAGAGCTTACTCTAGTGGTGCCCTTGACCCGTCTTTGGGACGAGCTTTCTCGTTCCCTTCCCTTCTGCAGCTGAGGCTGCGCATCGAAGTCCCCCTGTGGAGAGACCTGGCGACTGCCAGACACCCCGCTGCAGATTTGCCTGCAGAAGAAGACTCTGCCTCTGATGCTACCGGGTCAGCTGAGCGATCGCCCAGACTTGCGCTCCCGGTGCCAGTAGGGCTTGCTGAACCACCAGAAGCTGACACTGAGGAAGCTACTGAGGATGAGGACATGGCAGCAGAACCCAACTATGCTTTTGCCAAGGGGTACGGACGTTTCGGCATAGGTTATACTAGGCTAGCAACGGCGCTTGGCAATTTTGAGCAAGGAAACATCCAAGCAGAAAGTACAGTAGTAGCTCAGTGGCTGACCTCCGGGCTACGAGTTGCCATGTCCCGCACAGGGTGGAATCTGCTGTCTCCCCGCTATATGCTGACCAAAGTTCCTAGTGCTATCCGCAGTAACTACTACTGCCATGGAAATCCTTTCACTCCTAAAATGGAAGATCGTCCATATAACCAATATGGCCCACTCCTCTACTCGGAAGGCCGATGGGACCAGCTCTGTGCATGGCCCACTGGGAATTCCAAGTTTAGAAGTCAGCTCGCAGGCCACAAGCAGGCGCTTAGGGACCACATGGGCTACAGTCAGGAAGCATCTGACCCAAGTAATAAAGCACGCCGTACTGTCCCTCCTCCAGGAGCGGGAAGCTCCTCGTCTGCAGCAGGGTCTTCACAGCAGGCCTCCCCCACCGCCTCCGCCCTATGGGTGGTGGCAGTAGGGCGGTCTCCAGTAAGAGTCTCCCCACACAGTGACCGTTTCCTAGTAACTCGACCTCGTCCATGAAATGGGTAGCCTTAGCCACCCTAATTCTTGTTGTCTAAATGTTATCATGATTTTACAACGACAACATATCCGTTACCGCAGTTTGGCCCAAGCAACTCGAGCATAAACGCTCGGACTGCCGCCTACGCGACAATGCCGCCTAACCAAGACCGTTATGAAGTCAGTCTTGATTTGGTTACGATAGCAGGCACGGAATATACAATGCAAGCAAATCTCACCCAGTATGAGGATGTGGCAGAGCTGGAAGATGACATTCTTTGCTTTCTGCCGACAGTTTCTGCTTTGGATGTCTTCGGCTGTGAGTTGGATTTGCTTGACCTTCACACGCAGCAACCCCTGCCAGAAGCATTCCGCACGGCGCTCCTGCAACGGCCGCAACTACAAATTGTAGTTCGTCCCTGCATGGTAGATGGACACTCTATCTGGCAGTTCCAGGAAGACGGAAGGGAAAGCTACCCCAAAGCTGTACGTGTCCCGACCAACCCACGTGGCGAAATTGCTGACAGAGCCTTCTATGCTGCACCCTTGCTCCGGCATGTAGAAGTGGCAATGGGCATTCAACATGTAGGAATTGCGGCCTGGCAGAGCTGCCAGCAACTGCAAATTGTCAGGCTCCCACCCTCGGTCATAAGTCTTGCAGAAGGGACCTTCCAGGGGTGCTATGTACTGAGAGAGGTGGCCGCCCCGGGGTGTGTCCAGTACAGCCGAAGAGTGTTTGCGGAGTGCTGCTCCCTAGGTCGAGTTGGTGTCAGTCACGAAACTGAGGACAGCAACGTCCTAGCACCAGGGGCACAACTAGGCAAATATGCATTTGAGAGTTGCCTCACACTGACATCCATCACCTTTGACATGGACCACACCAACAAACCTCGAGCGCTGCCTGAAGGGGCATTTTGTGGAGCAGGCATTGAACAGCTCTGTTTGCCAAGTGACTTTCACAATATCGGGCCGCGGGCCTGTGAAAACTGCAAAAGACTTGTGGAGGTCAACCTCATGAGCGCAGAAATCACAGCCCTACTCTATTCCACCTTTGCCCACTGTGTAGCCCTACATTGCATATGGCTACCACCACGACTCACGCAACTTGGCAAAGAAGTTTTCCTTAATTGTGTTGTGCTCCAAGAAGTAGTCATCCCGACAGAGCTCAGTGACATAGGCAACCGTGCTTTCTGCGGGTGTGAGCAACTGCAACGATTTACTCCCCTGGATTGCCGAGATATTGAACAGTGGGCGCAGGCAGAGCACAATGCTTTCTTCATGTGTGACAAATTTGAAAAACCCCTGTGGGTGGAGTTGCTCCCCGCGGATGGGCCCGATTCGGACGCTTTTGACGAAGAGCTATACCACGAGTTCTCCTAACGTCAGGCCAGTCCATGTGAGGTTCAAGGTGGGTGCCTTAGCATCTGTCTTCAGGAAACATCCCTAGCCCTAGGAACAGTCCATGAGCAGAGTCAGAAATTTTTTGGCTCAAACAGTAAATGAAAGTAGTCCGCCATACATGGAGCTCGACGACTCATCCAGGCTTAGCACTCCCCCTGAAATGGAGCCGGTCATGGACTGTTCTTTGGTACTGACCACGCTCTCGGGGTGACTATCAAGGTCTCTCTCAGTGTAGCAAAGTTTGACCGATTTGAGGACCTAGAGGACCAGGTTCTGGACTATCTGGCCTCAGTTACTGACCTCAAAGTGTTTGGGTGCTCCATCGACTTTCTACAAACTGCAACACAGACATACCTTGAGGACCCAATCTGGGATAGGCTACAGCAAGGCATGGCATACACCGTTGTCTTCAAGGATAGCAGTGTCATCCTGCCATCACAGGAACAACTCGAAGGTTGCCCTATCCATCAGGTTCCGCTTGCCGTTCATGTCCCTATGAACTCAAAGGAAATCGTCCCAGAAGGGGCTTTTGCAGGGGTTCCGCGTCTGCGACATGTCAGTGTTGAGTCAGGTATCAGGCTCATTGGAGCAGAGGCTTGGCAAAATTGCCGACAGCTCCGCATTGTCAAACTGCCGGTCACAGTTGTAGGCATTTCCGATAACGCCTTTCGTGACTGCAAGCTACTAAACAGTGTCTCGGCTCCTGGTTGCCGAGATTTTGGATACAAGGCCTTTGCGGAATGCTGTTCCTTACAATGGGTGTATGCATCGGAAGGGGTTGCAAATAAGTTCAGCAACGAAGCCAAGTTTGGGCAATACCTCTTTCAAGGGTGTATTAACCTTGCTGAGGTTGCCTTGAGTGAGCTTCCATCCCCCCGAGGGTCAACACTGCAAACTAGAACCGTGAGCTGGCACCAGGCTGTCTTAGCTCTACTGGAATCACCGCACTCGCTCTCACGAAGCATTTTACGGCTATTGGAGCGCATGCGTGTGATAGTTGTCGACTGCTTAAGAGTGTAGACCTTTGCAATACCAATGTTGAAGAAATTCCGGAATTCACCTTTGTGCACTGCACTAGCCTCAGAGAAGTTCTCCTTCCGGCCACCCTCCATACAATCCGAGTTAAAGCCTTTATGATTTTTTTCCACGAGTACGGACGCCGTGTGGGCATGGTGCCCAGGTCATCGTTGAAGGAAGGGAAGAACAGTCAGATGGTGGAGAAAAGAACAAGGACAACCAAAACAAACCAAAAAACAAGCAAAAACCAGAGCCCACAGGCCGAGACTCCACCATCTTGTAGTCTTTCCTCTGTGCTAGGTGAAACAAGTGAAACGAAAACTAATGACTATCAATGGGCCTGAATTCTCGAAAGAAGAGCATGGCAGCGCAGGTCTGTGCTCTAGCAAAGTCTCCACAAAGGCTTCAAATGGACTTTACTTCTTGATTACTAGTGACCAGCGGCCACACCACAGTGTGGCAGAACCATGGTCACGATGCAGGTCAGGAGTATCGCAACGCTCCAACGCCGGTTGCATCCATGTCATAATGGAGCAGCGGCAGCTATGCTGCATGCCGTGGAAAAAACCTTTCTTGTAGCACAACCCATGCAACTGGTTGCACTCACAAGTCCAGAGGCATGTTACCAGGCGGTGATCAAACAGTGGCGGCCATAGCAAACGACGAAAGCCTGCAGGTAAGAGTGCGAAAGTCACACCCCCCCG
>CAXIVM010002608.1:0-28541 GCA_964035705.1 Porites rus | reverse complement strand
GCTCTCCAGGAAGGGAAATTGCTTTGCATGGTCCTTCCAGGTGAGGCAACACTGACAGACAGCCTTGTTCAAAGGTGGCTCGGGCCCAGCTAGTGAGCCATCATGCGCGTTCTTGTCCTGCTTTGGTGAGGGCTCCAGGATGAGCTCGTTTAGGCCACTTGACGGCCGCTGGTTCCTGTTGATCACTGCAACCCCCTTGCCCACTACCTGGCATTGGCCAGAATTGATAGCACATATATGTGCCATACAGTGCCCAAACAACTGCAAGGTCGAGCGAGTTTTCCATGGGACCCCAATGAGCGGTGTGAAAAGGGAGCCACCTTGTGAGGCATCAGTTGGACATTCAGGAGGGGCCGCCATGGCCAGGAGCTGTTGGCGGTAATCCTCGAGCTCTTCGGCTAGGTTCTCTGCCGCGGCGGCTGCATCAACCGGACTGGGGCGGTTTGTGCTACCAATGGAGATGACTAAGCCGGCATTATATTCGAGATGCGCTTCTGTGAAAAGTAGCATCCCTACTTTACTGCTAGCTAGGTCAGGGTCGGCACGATGCCCTACCAAGTCAGGCCAACGAAACTGGCTCTCTGCTAAGGCAATGAGGTCCTTCACCTCAAACAGTGTAACAGGAACACAGTCATTATCGACAAGCCCAAAATGCACCTTTGGGTAAAGAAACCTGGCTGCTTCCAATACAAAAACCCCAGCCCAACAGTAAGGGACTGCGCGCAAGCCATTAGCATGAGTTGCCTGCACCCACACAACATCCGTCCGTTCTTGCTGGGGCCCGACTAGGGTCCGTCGGGCCTCCCACCACTGGGCAAATGCAGGCCAATGATCTACCTCCTCCGGGGTACGGTTGTCCACTATTAGATATACCATGCCACATGACTCAATGAGCTCCTTATGCTTGAGTAGGGTTGCCACCACGGCTGTCATATCAGGGCCCTGACCTTGTCGCTCAGTCGCTTGGTATCCTGCATCTTTGTCAGCAGGCTGTGATCTGACATCAGCAATTTGACAGGGACCCATGTCAGCGTCGAGGCCTAGGAAAGACTGCACTTCGGTTGGTGTGCGAAGAGCCTGATATGCCTGAGCCTTGGCTTGGTGGTCCGTTTGGGGGCAACCATACAGAAAGGCTTGCTTCTTTTGCTCAGTAATCCATCCTGGGCTAGAGTGTAGGTAGGGAGCAGTACGGACCGGCTCATCTTCCGACACATCCATGATATCCAAATCACCCCCTGCCATGTCGACATCTGCATCATTGTCACTTACTGCCCATGGGTCATCCACATAATAGGACATGAGGACAGCGGACACAGGTGCTTTAGACGTCACGACAGAGGCCACCAACACGGGTTGGCTGCCCAGGCAAGACAAGTTAGAAAACTACCACAGTGAAACGGCAACAAACGGCCAAACACTGAGAGAACCACTACTCGAGGTGCCTTCCACACGGGTGGAATGCACTGACGTGCACAGGCTCCTGGAGAAGTGACTGCGGCTGCTGGGAGCCAACGCGTCTGCAGATGTGCAATATGGTGCGCTATCTGTGCAATCTGTGACTATTTTCTGCGTATCACTTTGTGGAGATACATGTGCGGAAAACTTGCCCCGAGGTCTATCAGTCAGTAGTCCGCTAGGCTAGGTAAGCTACTAATCAGCATGCCTACGCTGAGGCAGCATGACTGCATACGGCAATCAGGCGAGGGCTGTTTTGCAGTTGGGGATATCTGTGTCCACTAACAACAAGAAACCAAGGAAGAAAAAGAAAGCTCACATTCGCTCAAATAACTCACTGTGGCAAGAGCCCCCACTACACCCTGCCCTCTCAAAAGTGCAACGCCGTTGACCTCTCAACCGTTGGGTGGTCGGCCTAAACCCACGTGGGTGTGTTTACCGGGTGATGCTCCACTCTTGGCGTGGCCCTTATCCTATGTCAAAGTCATCAGAGTTTGGGCGCACACTAGCGAGTAAGTAGGCAGTGAAAAGGATGCCATTGAGATCTGCATGCACAGTGGTAAGCGGTAGTACCATACGCTGTTGGACCGGCATGGGCATCATTGGCAAGAGGCGGTCTACGTCTCGGAGCGATGTAAGCATGGCCTGTACCCGATTATACAGCGCAGTATCCACTCGATAATGCTCCCTAGCAGTGAAACGTTGTCCAGCATGTTCTTCGCCACCCTGCAAGGGGTCTTGGAAGGGTGCCTGCTCCTCGCGTCTTCTGGCCATTTGTCGAGGGGCTAATCCCGGTGGTCGCATCCAAGACCATGTGACCGGAGGGTGACCGATTGGCGATCGTGAGAAAGCGTTGACGTTTGTTTCAACAAGCGCCAACAGTGGTTGTTCGTGGTAGAGGATATGATGGACCAGGCGCCACCGGTACCCTTTGTTGGAGCCATAGACGCTAACGCCTCTATCATTAATTGCGACACACTGCTGTGCGCAGACATTGATCCAACGCTCTCGATACTTTACTCTCAGTTTGGTGAGTGCAGGAGGGAAGGTAAATCCATCCTTCCAGCCTGGGACTACTGCCGCACATCTCCCATGTTTTCAGCAAGGGCAAAGAAGTGCAATAGGTACACGTTCATGAGGCTACCTTCATGATGAAAGTTGACCTGAATGTCGAGAACCCCATACTGAATGTCCGAGAGGTCTTCTTCCAACCGAACATACGCAACCACATCAATGAAGCCGTCGATATCAAGGGATACCGGCTCTGGCGTGTTTCCAACTGCCCACGGCGGCACTGGAGGCAGCATAGCTGCTAACCGTGCAAGACAACTACCAAGCTCTAACACGTGTATCTGAGCCTCTTGTGGCAGCGCTGAGAGGACAATGAGTACGGTCACTTCCCTTGAGATACCTGTTTGAGGGGCATCATCCTTGTATTTTTTCCTCTGTTTCTTTTTCTTTTTTCCTTCTTCTAGTTGAGATCTGTTAATGAGGCCTGACAGACCTTGCTGCCTGTGTGGCCCAAGCGAGAAATCAAACTATAAGGGAGGGGCTTCGCCTTGAGCCTGCCCCAACAGATAGACCTTAAGACCTTACTGAACTGGACACTTTTTTGGATGCGCACCAGGCCCTTTGTCAGGGGACAAGGCAAACCGCACTTCTCGATCAGTCCGCTTCTTGACTGGGACAGACGGCTTGGGCTGGACGGGAGGTGACTTGCGAGATCTTGTGACAGATTGGTCAGACAAAGCCCATAGGAGCTGCGCCTGCTCTTCTACCTGAGAGTTGCTATGCGCCCATTCCCCTTGCCAATCCCTGCGGTGACTGGGTAGGGCTCCCAATCCGTCTGTAAGCTTTGCTCCCAGGGGTTATACGGGGGTTGCCAATCGGATGAACTGCTGCCTTGAGGCAGATAGATTTGTTTCGCAGGCGGCTGCCTGTGCTGGGGACACCCTGGTCCTTACGTTCAGCGCCACTAGGAGGGCCTTTGGCCACTGTGCGTTGCAGATTACTTGCCTGCGTGTGCGCAGGCGGGGCGAGCTGACTGAGCATACTGAGGAGCTCTCTGACCGGGAAGCAGACCCGGAGGGACAGCTCAAGCAGCGGCTGTTTATCATGGTTGTAAATAAGTTCACATCGGTTCGGCCCGATTAACACAGGCAACGTCATATCAATCGGATTTCTTTGCGTTTCTGTCTATGTCACACTGAGATTGTCTATGACTTTCGAGCCAATGGTCTGCAAAGTGCACAACCTGACAACAAAGACAACAAAGACAACAAAGACAAAGGACACAGTTCGGTAACACATGAAGGAAAGTGTAGTTGTCGACATGTCAAGGAGGTTAGCTGGAAGCATCCAAAAGGCAGCTACAATCCAAACGCGCCAAAACCTTTGTTCGCAAGGGGGACAAGCGGGAATACTGCTCCTGACGACATTACACAGCACTTCTTTCTTTTCTGAGTACCACACTGCGCATTGTCACAAGGCAGGGAGCTTGTCTCCCTTACGGGATTTGTCCTAAGGCATCTTCAAGAGTTTACATTTCTGCGCAGATGGTATGACATGCCCTTGCTCCACTTTGGTGGGCGTGTCGGTTGCCAGTTAGCGGGTTGTTCTGGATAATGTGCAGCAGTACGTAAGCCTCTTGCTTGATTGCTGTCACCCTACGAATTGCCTCTTGAAGAAGGCTTGGAAAGGGGAGCTGGTGGGACGACGCCTCCTGCTCCTGCATATGGGAGCGGTCGCACATCCCTACCTTGCCGCGCAGCTTGTGATGCATACACCCCGCATTGACGCGTTGGTTCTTCCTGGAAGATGCCGAAAACAGGGGGCTGTGGTAGGGCTTGCGAGCAGGCCGGCTGCGGTGAAATGTGATTAGCCGCTCTGCGCTTTGCCGGAGGTGCAGCTTGCAGCGCGAGGTGCTCGAGCGAGTGGAAGTTGAATATCTGGATTGAGTGGCCATCCTCATGTTGCCACTCAAGGTGCTCACGAACACAGGGAGCGACATTGCTCGGGATTTCTCTCTGCAGCAAGAAACGATGGGATTTCGCCAAGCCGTGGTCGCACCTGTGGCAGCCCACTTGCTGCATTGCTGGTTGCATCAGCTGTGGATGCGGTGGCCGTGAAAGTCCAGACTGCAGCCTGCACAGGTAGCTGGCCAGAAAGCTTTCCAGTGGCCAACAAGCACCTATGATTGCCAGGAATTTCCTGACACGCACCTTGAGCACAAGGCAGAAGCAATCCAGTTTGCTTTCAGTGGGCATAATAAAAACAGTAGATGTACATCTTTGACGATAACTTTCCCACTCTCCAAGGGACATGACTGGCGCGACCACAAAGGCCCAACTGGTAGACGGCACTGGGATAGCAAGCAGCTCATCCGGGAGCACAGTCAGCGAACGAAAGGGGAGAATATGTGTGTTCCGTGGTCCGTCTTGGAGATGCCCAGCCCAATTCAGGATTGGAGCAGGCGGCCCTGCTAGTCCAAGGTCTACTAAGTGTTCGTGTAACACATAACGTTGATCGGCCGTGCGGCCCACAAAGAGAATACCACTTAACGATAGGAAGGCGTCTTCATCACCTGTCGCCAGGGGATAGACAGTTGTGTTATCTTGCAGCCGAGCCGATGCTTGTTGAAGAAGTTTGGGCACGTGCTAAGCGATAACACGGTGGGTCAATCACCCGGTAGCATCCCAACATCTTGTTCCTTGCCGGTAACAGGCCAGCTACGCGAAGGTGACAGTGCTGAGCATGGAACCGAAGTGCACCGAATGAGATTTAGGCGATGGCGGCGCGAGGTGATCTCTTGAAGTTGAGCTGACATGTTCAGTCCGCCTCCGTTAGGGGCAGCGTCCAAGACCTGGGCCCAAGCCGGCTGAGGGCGCTGTATTGGAAAAGGCATATGCCCTGTCTGATCAGTCATGCGAGCCATGAGTGCTGCAGCTCCCTACGCTGACAGAGGGAATCATTCCTACCAATGTCATGGCTCGAGCCAAAGGGGCAGCTACTAGGCATAGAAGTAGGTGGCGACAAAAGGCCAAGGTGGACAACATTTCCCTTTAAATAGGACAAGAGGGGCGCCTGCAGCTATAGCTAGTCGTTAGCCATGATGGCAGGGTGCTTTAAGCTGTGCCAGGCGCTGGCTTTTGGCAGCGTTGCTTGCTCTGGCTCGTTTTGCAAGTCGTTCTTCTAGCGCTTGTTGAGCATGAACATTGTCAGCTTGGTACAAGCGTTTTAAGCGAAACGCTGTTTTAGGCGGAAGCGGATGTTTTACGAGAGAATTGCCTTGCACTTTGCGCCGCTTCGGTGGGGAAGCATGCAGGGCAGCAAGCTCGTACTGAAGAGCATCGTACTTTTGCTGTAGCAACTCACAACGGAAGAGGGGAGGGGTCGTGCGAAGAGAAGCCATAGCGGTCAGTGTAGGGCTCTGATCTGCTCCTCTAAGGGGCACGGAGCCGCCCAGAATCCATCATGCAGCCAAATGGCCGAGTGAAAGCCAACCAACGGTTGTAGAAAACTGCAAGCAGCCCAGGTGACATGTTGTTCTAGAGTTTCAAAGAAGCGGAACGGGGCCGCCCAACTTCGATCACGCTCCCGAGCAGGACACCATGCTGGTGGATTGTCGATCACGCATCTGCTAGCAGCATGGAGCTCATGGGCAAACCGTATAATCAGGTGGTCGGTGGTGTGGTAGGTAAGGCATTTGCCGCGATAGAAACGTGAGTGCCTCTCGCGGAGTGTCGCTGTTGATCACAACCAGTGGCCACTTTTTGATGAGACCCTCGACATCATCTGAGGCTGCCTGCTGGTTAGGTGGCATTAATGCGGCCCTTAGCCAATCCCTGATGTTTTGGATAGGGAGCAGCGACCCATGAATTCCGGCCTGGGCGCAACACCGCCTCGCAAGCTCGTAATGGGCACCACTAATGTCAATTTCGCAGTGGTCGCGACCGAATAGGAGAAGACGGACTTGGCGCGGGAGTTGTTGTGCGGCAGGCCCGACTGTATAATACCTACCAAGTCCATCTGAGGACGGCTTGTAACCTATGGTTAGCTTGCCTTCGCAGCGCTTTGTAGGATGTAATCTTGCACTGCTTGTACATGAGACTTCAGTTGCGAGATGATTTCTGCTGGCCTTCTGAAGCTGTAGCCGGACATTCAGTGAGGACAAAGGCGGGTGTTGGCTGCAGAGGGCCACTCTCAATAACAAAGCCCAGCTTCTGTGCAAGATGATGCGGTGGTGGTGCACGGTGAACCGCACTCTCCAGTGGCTGGTCTGCATGCTCCTTTGCCTTCGCGCTCGCCTGTGTTGCAAAGTAATCAGCAAGCTTGTTGCATTCACGAGGCAGGTACACAAGTCTAAAGATGAATGGGGCACATGCCAGGAGACTTTGACAGTCTTCAAGTATGCTAACAACCTCCGGCCGTTTTACTCGCCCTTTACCTTGCAGATAGTTAAGGAGAGGGAGAATATCACCCTGGATGACGATTCCCTTTTGCGGTATACCACGAGCAAGGCATTGCTTATGATATTCAATGGCAAGCTGAACCGCTGCTAAGCAGGCTTGGCCTCTGCTATAACATTGTCTGCACATGGTGCAAGAGGAATAGACTTCCATCGTACAAGGGAAGTGACTTCTTGAGTAATGTGTAACAGGCAGATGCCAGCTCCGCCTGTCTGGGTGCGCTTGTGAGCTGAGCCGTCGAATTGTACTAGACACCCTTGCCAGTCTGAGGCTTCGCCAATAAAAAGAATGGCATCGCTCGAGACATCATCGGTGGCTTGTAACTTCATATGAACAGCCCCGCAGTGACAAGTGTACGGAAGCAGAGCCGCAGTAGCCGCTGGGAAGGGGAGCCGTCCATACTGTGTCAGAAGGAGGCGTAATCGCACATCAGCTGATCCAAAAGTGGCAATTACCTCATTTTTGCGTGCACAGCCCTTTATCGCGAAGCAGTGCTGAGTCGATTTGTGTTTGAGGGAATCTTTGAACACGAACATAGGAGGTATTTGTACATGGCAAATCTTGATGAATTGGCGGGGTTCGGAACCATTGCAGGAGTGTGGCCGGTAAGGATTGGTCGACACGCTGCCACAAGTCGATGACATGTCGTTGGCTGGGGAGTTTCAGGCGTTCAATGTTTGGCCGTAGTCCCCCATATTCTGTGACCATTAGCCGTGCATGAAATAATAAATGACACAGTGCAACCCCGGCGCGACGGTTCGGAGTACTCCGCCAATCAAGAGGTGGGGAGCTTCCTTTCCAGAGGAGCAGCCAAGCACCGTGGACAACTGGACAATATGAAAGCCAATGATCGATAGCATCTGCCGTGCATTAGTCCCATCGAAACGTTTGGGTGTGAACTCACCTTACTCAATGCGGATACTCAGGTGGCGCTTCAAGATTATTTTTTTGCGCGAGTGGAGGCGCTGTGTGTGCAGGTTGTGCTCAGGTGGCGCTTCAAGACCCTGTGCAGGAACTCTGGAATACCAATCATTTCTGCCTGATTGTGCACGAATGCTTTCGGTGTTTGGAGAACAACAAGCCTCTGCAGGGGCTTGATTATGAAGACTGCCGGAAGGCGATTCGAGTCCCGGTCTCCGAGTCAGGCATTCTTGAAGCCAAGGCCTTCCACTCGACCACGCGAGTCCGCAGAGGACACAGGGGATGGGGCTGAATGAGCTAGTGGACCAGCTGAGGAGTACAGCTTGGTTGCGATTGGAGTGAGAAGGGTACTTGGGCTGGCCATGTCATCACTTCTCACAATGCCATGTATTTTTAACAGGTTTTGGACATCTTCTGACAGCGGGGAGGGGAGACTCGGATGCTGCCCTGTACAAGTGTAACATAACGCTCCACGGGTAGGCCCAGCGGGGTAATTCCTGGCATTGCGTCCACACCACACACATTGGGAAGTGCGACTAATACGGCCTCTAAGGGCAAGCCATAGATCTGCATCTTCTCCTAGCGCCCACCGTGGGACAGCAAAGCGAGGGACGGCCCCCACATGCGACACTGGCGTTTGCGCAAGCCACTCTAAAAACTCAAAGGAGGGCCCATAAGTCCACCCATTGCGGGAAATCCTCGAAGAGAGGTGTGATACTGGCGCATCAACTTGGCGCTCAATTGCCATCTGCTTAAATTTATCTAGAAAGCGCCTGATATTGCGCGGAAAGTCTCGGGGCTGATCAAGGAGGAGCAACAATTGTCAACCTGTCGTCTATAGGATTCATCTCTGTCTCGAACAAAGGCCGGGAGCGTACCACGTTCTTGCCGGAGGCAGCAACCGAACATTGACACTGCATGCATGATGGAGGGGTCTAAAAGTGGTCCCAGCCGTAACCATCGACAGAGGCCAACGAGTTTGTGTTGCGGAAACCAATAGCGTTTGAGGAGAAAGTCCGCCAGTGTCCGATATAGCGGTGTCAGGACTTGTTTAGGGAAGTATCGATGCGTCTGTACATAATAGAACAAGCTGAGCGAGAATGCATTGAAATATATGATTTTAGCATGAATGCTTAAGTTGCCTTTCACTCCAGCAGCAATTCTCGCGCGAAACTTTACCAATTGCTTGGAGAGCAGAGATGGTATAGTGCGCACCAGGGGACGGTATTCCATTTGGTCAGCTTGTATACCACATGACCATCCCGTATGAATAGTGAGACCCAAGTTAACAGTCGAGGGGACAATACACTGGCCACCAAGCCCAGCCCGATCGACTTGATATAACTGAGCAAGGGTAAAGGCATCACTTGTAAGAAGCTGTGTTTTGGAGCGACACAGACATGGACTAGCTGCTAGTTGCAGCAAGAGGTAATGACCATGTTGTACCCACTCGTGGATTTGACTGGTGCGGAAAAGTGCACAGTGCTCGCCATGGCGAAGGACAAAGTAATGCGCATGTGAGGGAATGTGCTGGATAGCACGTGAGACCGTGGGTTCGCCCTGCTCATGCCAGGGAAGAAAAGCCCTTGAAACATCTTCAGAGCGTAACAATTCTTGTTCGGGGAGGGGCTCTGTGGAGAGACCAACTTGCCAACACGTGTGCGCATCCATAATGACACCAGCTGTTGACCATGAGTCGATAAAAGAAAAAACTTCGTTAATCCACTGCGGATCACTTTGCTGCCCAACAATTGTTGTGTCATCTAAATAGCCTGCTACCAGCAGGACTCGCGGCACCTGACGCAGCGCTACAAATATGGAATCCATAGCCAAACAGAAAAAATATACTGAGGTTGATCTGCCCATATCAACACCTGAGTGAACTGCCCGTGGTGGTAAAAGCCGCCCTTGAACTTTGTGTCGAATCCTTCTGCCAAACAGGAGATATTTTGCAAGTTGGAGCACCCAGGGGGCGCACTGTCGTATGTGAAGGATATGGAGGATCCAGAAGGCATTGACTCGCTCAAAGGCTTTGGACAAGTCCGCGAAGAGCGCAGAGGCAGGGATCGCTCCTTCAAGCGTTTGCTGAACTTCAAGCACAGCCCCGCCAAGGCCTGGCGCGCACCCAAAAAAGTGCCCAGCGCAATGATTTCCAGTGCTCTTGGGACTGGTAGTGGCTCAAGGGCTCCTTTTTTTGTTTTTGGGGCAGTCTTTGCGATTCTCAGACTCTCCCTGGTGGCAAAGTCTGCCTGGCCCTCCCCAGTGAACAAATAAAAAGAAATCAAGGGAGGGAGTCAACTCACAGATACAGTTTTGTGACCTCTCAAACAAGCCTGTCATGTTGAGTCACCATAACCAGCGATCTCGTAGCGCTGCCGCGTGAGGCTCAGACACGTCGCTTAGCCCTGACTTTCTGCTCTCCGCGGTTCGCACTCATGATGCCTCCTGTGCCCCCGTGGGCAGTAGGAAACACACCTGAGCCGGTATCCCTTGATATCGACGGGTTTGTTGACGTGTCTGCCTATGTTCGGTTTGAAGAGACTCTACCTGACATTCAATATGGGGTCCTTGACATCCAGGTGAATTTTCATCATCAGGACAACCTCATGAATGTATACTTTCTGCACTTCTTTGCCCTGGCAGAAAATTATCCAAGATGTGCGGCAGTAGTTCCTGGATGGCAGGATGGCTTCAACTTCCCCCCTGCACTCACTAAGATGAGAGTGCAGTATCAAGAACGCTGGATCAATGTCTGCACACAGCAGTGCATTGCAATCAATGATCGAGGCATTAGTGTCTACGGCTCCAACAAAGGTTATCGATGGCGGCTTGTCCATCACATTCTGTACCATGAACAGCCGCTGTTAGCACTCATGGAAAGCAAAGTCGATGCCTTTTCGAGGTCACCGATCGGCTGGCCGCCGGTAACATGGTCCTGGATGAGACCCCCTGGAGTGGCCCCTCGGCAAATGGCGCGCAGACGGGTTGCGCCCGATCCATATGAGGGAGCGGACGAAGCGGGGCAACGGTTCACAGCCCGAGAGCACTACCGAGTCGACACTGCGCTCTATAATAGAGTACAGGCCATGCTAGTATCCCTCAGAGACGTCGAACACCTCTTGCCGATGATGCCCCTGCCGGTCCAGCAGCGCATGGTCTTGCCACTTGCAGACCTCAATGGCCTTCTCTTCAGCGCATACCTGCTGGCTAGCGTGCACCCTAACTCTGATGACTTCGACATTTGACAAGAAAGGTGCCAAGACTAACCAACTTTTTTGGGGTGCCCAATTAAAGACTGTCGTTTCTGCCCAACCCATTCCTGCAGCACAACTCAGCATAACTAAAGTACAGGAGGGGCCAAACTGCTTTGATTGGCTGCCTTGCTGGATGCTTTGTTTTTCCTATTTTAGACGTATGCTGATTGTATACTGATTGTATGCTGATGATGGGAATGGCCAGGGATTTGTCTCCAACTCAGCTCCCCTGTTTTGCACAATGGAGCAAACCTTCTCACCTTTTTAATGAGCAGGTAGTGACAATATACTAGGCAACTCAGGGTGCATGTTGTCATGTTAAGCGTTTCTTGACGACCTAGAGATCTTTTCACACCTGCAGCCGCGTTGGCTCTCAGCAGACACATTCACTCCAGGAGCCTAAGCACGCCAGTGCAGTCCACCCGTGTGGAAGGCACCTTGAGTTGTGGTAGTTGTTGTTGTTGGTCCTTGCTTGCCATATCATAGGGGTAGCTTCCTAACACAGCTCACCTGGGCAGCCAACCCGTGTTGGTGGCCTCCTCCTAGGCCTTGAACGCATCTGTCCACTGTCCACATGACGCACTACGTCGATGACCCATGGGCGGTAAGTGACAGTGATGGAGACGTTGCCATGGCAGGGGGAAACCTGGACATCACAAATGAATTGGAGGATGAACATGTCCGTACTGTTCCCTTCTTACATTCCAGTCCAGGGTGGATCACTCACCAAAAGAGGCAGGCATTTCTGTATGGTTGTCCTGACACTGATCATCAGGCCAAGGCTCAAGCATATCAAGCTTTGCGCACGCCAACGTCGGTACAGTCTTACCTGGGTCTAGATCTTAATAGTGGAGCTTGTCAAATCGCCGATGTCCGATCCCAACCTGCTGACAAAGACCCGGGATACGAAGCGGCAGAGCGACAAGGTCACGGCCCTGACACAGCCGCCATTATAGGTTTTTTGCTGCAGCATAGGGAACTCATGTGGCATGGTGTATATGATAGTAGATAATCGTGCGCCGGAGGAGGTTGGACATTGGCCTGCATTTGCCCAGTGGTGGGAGGCCAGAAGAGCCCTTGTAGGACCTCAGCAAGAGCGAACCGACATTTTGTGGGCGCAGGCGACTCATGCCAATGGTTTGAGGGCAATCCCTTACTACTGGGCCGGGGTGTTTGTTTTGGAAGCAGCCAGGTTCCTGTTCCCCAAAGTACATTTTGGGCTTATTGACAATGACTGTGCTCCAGTCACCCTTTTCGAAGTACAGGACCTCATTGCCTTAGCAGAGAATCAGTTCAAGTGGCCGGACCTGATCGGGTATCGGGCTGATCCGGACCTTGCCAGAAGCAAGCCAGGAATGCTGCTTTTCACAGAAGCACATCTTGAATACAATGCAGGCCTAGTCATTTCTATCGGCAGCCCAAACCGTCCGAGTCCGATTGAATCCACGTCGACAGCAGAGGACCTAGCGGAAGAGCTGGAAGACTACCGCCAACAACTCCTGGCGATGGCTGCTCCGCCGGAATGTCCGACCGAAGCCTCACAAGGAGGCTCTTTGTTCACCCCGCTCATTGGGGTACCAATGGAACACTCACTGGACTTAGCCGTTGTCTGGGCGCTGTATGGTACATATATGTGCTATCAATTTTGGCCGATGCCTGGTGGGGGCAAAGGGACAGCAGCAACCACCAGACTTTGGCAGCGATCACGTGGCCGAAGCGAGCCCACCCAGGTGCCCTCACGAAAGCTGGCCAAGAGCGCACGCCCTGGCTTACTAGCTGGGCCCGAGCCACTTTTGAGCAAGGATGTTTGTCTGTTTTGCCGCATCTTGAAGGACCCTGCAAGGCCTACTCCCTCCCCGGGGACCACCTTTTCCAGGCCAGTCGCATTGCACCAGATCGGATGAGGCCAGTCATCTTCCATGCCTTCGGTAAAGCCAAGCTGGATGCTCCTGACCAGCTAGGTCGCTTAGCGCGCCTCAACCCTACCAATTGCGCTATTAGGTATGCCGCATTACCCTGCGGCGTGGTCCCATGAGGCATGGAAGCCAATAGGCGGGTGTAGCTTCACGGGAGGGCCCTGTGCACTTACTGGCAATAGCGCGTTTCGATGCTGCCTGCTGCTACAGTGGCATGCCATTGTCGTCCCTCCCACAGTACTTTTTCCAAATGCGGGAAAAGAAGACGACAGTGATGTCGAAACGGCAGGCACGGTCTCTGAAACGGATCAAAACTTTTTGGAACGCTCCCTCTTGGCTGCCGCTGCCGACCAGAACTCCCGTGAGTCCGGGTCCAGCCCGCCAGAGACATGGCAAGCCGACGGACTGCCGCGTCAGAAGGATGACCGCTCTCCTGCCACTCCACAGCTGGCCACTCCGGCCCTTTTTTGTGTTATGGCAAGAAATTGCGCAGCAACTAGGCATTCCGGTCGAGCATGAAGTCCCGGTGGAGGACCTTCGCACCATGTTTCAAAAAGCCATAGGTATCCTTCCCGCGGAACACCAACGACAATTTCATGAATTGCAAGGCCAGGCTTTCGACCGAATCCCCCAAGGAAGGATACCAGTTGAAACGGCTGCCCCAATCGTGTTGGCCTCTATGTACGACACGCATCCATGGGTCCCCTTTTGGGAGTCCATCCTTTGGCACATGGCACAATCCTATCGGTTCTGGCTTGCCACCCCCGAACCACCCCCACCAAGCAGGATCCAGATTAACTGCGGTGGGCTAGGTGGAGGTAGCCTGGATAGTCCAACCACTCCTACCTTGCGTTGCACTCGCCCGCGAGTAAATGGGACGTGTGTGTACGGCCCCTCTTTGGCACCTGCTGATCGATATAGTGGACAGGTCACAGAGGTTGCTGCAGGCCACACGGCAAGTTTGCATGAGCTTGCGACGCTAATCTCGTACACCACTAACCCCTGCGAAAGTTGGGAAGTATTAGGATACGGCCGTGCAGCCACCTTGTACCGTCGGACACAAGTGGTCCTGGAGGCCTCCAGGCAACTTCCAGCCCATCGCCGAGTGGTTCACGCTGCCTTTTTAAGTGGACTTTGGTGGAAGCTCCTCTCGTTCCAGCCTGCACGAATCCTCATGCGCCTGTCATTCTTGTCGCGCATTGGGAATAGCGCAAATGCAGCTGGGCTTTATGCCCCTACCAAGTTTCACGTAGAAGGATTTAGTGCCGGCAACTATACAGGAGCCACTATTGTGACAGCCCTGTGTGCGCTGTTTCCAGAATGCCCCGTCTCGGCCACTTTGGGTGCCGTTGCAATGCCTAAGGGAGTCATGGGTGCTTTGATGGAACTTGCATCCCCTGGTCACTGCGACATTCACTTAGTTCATGCGGAAGAGGACATGCTGTGTGATTGGCACCCCAGCCCCACCGACAGAAATGTCATAGCATACCGCCTTCGTTGCACAATTGTCGCGGAGGCGGACAAATGGATGGGACCCGACAAACATAGATACTGGCACTGGTTGCACTGTAAGCTTCCAGAGGGTAGGTGTCTTCTCTCTGAACTCAAACTTAGCCACCCGGAAGTCATCCCTATTCGGGACAGAATGGCAGCACCACTCCGGCTTGCGTCTTGGATTCGTTTTGAAACTGTCATGAACCAGCAGGACTGGCGCACTGCAATTGAGCAATTAGTACCCCAGATCCACCTTCCGGACGCTGAGCTTCTTCGCCTGCTGCGCAACTGCGTGCCAGAGCAGGGGATTTCGTCCATGGCAGAAGCTCAAGCGATACTCTTGCGCAACTTTCGCGTAGGTGGCAGTAAGCCTGACGCATGTGCACAATGGCTCACTGCAGGTCACGCGAGCCTTGTTCAAGCCAATCCCCTTCCGGGAGGTTTTTGTTATCCTCGCACTTTTCTTGCCCCAATTGACCTTTGCGGAAGGTGCAAAATTGGAAGGCAGGTTGTGGTACAGTCCAATCATCAGCAGTGAAGTCTCCATGGTTTCTGTCACGCCTGTTGCCCAAGGCCTGCAGGGCGTGCACGAATACAAGATCGCTTTCGCCTCGCACTCAAGGGCAGCAGCCTTTGTCTCCCCCGACCAACCAGTCCAGAGCTTTGAGTCCCTGGCTATGCTGCCCTCTGAGCAGATCCACATTGGCAGCCAAGTAGGAAGGGTGTACCGACTAGTGCTTCGGGAAGACAGTCAGGTCTATGCGCTTTTGATGGTGCTCCTTGAATATGCCACACAACCTAAAATGAAGTCCAGACAGGGCTCCCAAGAATCAAGGGAAGAGTTAGCAGTCCGACAAAGCAGCCCGAAGTCATGGACTGTGGCATTCATCCCTACACCTGAGACCTTTGCTCCCTTGCCGACTTGTGATGAGATAGTGGTTAACACCCAGATACAATGGGGACTACCGCCCAGCTTGCAACAGCTAGAGGCCCAGACTGTCGTGCTCCCTCTCCTCAGTCTAGCTGAGGTTGGAACTACTGTCTCAGCTGACCATTTACTACAAATGGCCACAATGCCCCTCGAGCACAAGCCGACGGCCTTGGGCATCCCTTACCCGCTCCCAGTCTCCTACCAGTTTGAAGGAGCTGAAGAGCTGTTGCACAGCCTACACGCACTCTTTGGTCTGTTGGTGACGGCCGATACCCCGCGGTATTGTCCCCAAGCCACAGGCTTCAGTCGGCAACTATGTTCGGCAGCTGGCGCGGATAGTGCCCACATCCTCTCGATTGCCCTGTCCATGGTCTCAGCTCTGCAATCAGGCCGATCTTCCTTGGCCATTGCAGGCGTCTTTGGGGCCGGCAAGACCAGGTCGCTCACATTCCTGCTTGCCTGGTTTGCAATCACCACAAACCTTCGTTTCGGCGTTGCCCATAAAGAAAATCCAGCAGGGAGAGCCATCACCAAACTGCTGAGCTCTAGACCTTGACGAGGACCAGCAGACCCTTTTCGTGAGACCCGTTGGTAAAGAAGAAGCAATCGCCAATACTGCCAACACGAAGTATGATAAAGCTATGTTCCACTGCACAGGCATCATACCAGGCGCAAGAGTAGTTGTTGCCACCACAGGCCTTATCTGGGAACAAAAAGGGCAAACGCACTCACCCCTTAGAGCACATATGGAAAGTCTTGATGTCCTCATCAGTGAAGAAGCCCAACAAGACATGGACCTCAAGTCTGCCTTTGTCCCTGCAGTCCCGCGACAACCTTTCTTCCGTATTCTGCTTGGTGACCCCCGTCAGAGTCCAGGAGGAGTAGCCGACAACCTGAGGGAGCACAGAACCCTTTTGCTTAAAGCCCTGATTGGGCTGCGTGCGAAGAATAGATGGCTGATGCCACAGGCACTGCCAGCTGTAGCGTGTAGCCTGCTTAAAGAAAGTGGCGAAGCTTCGCTACTAGACCTCACGCAAGCGGCCGAGGAAGTCAGCAATAAAGCATTAGGGTCTGGATGGTACTCCCGTGAGGACTGTCCGTGCACTTTGCCTGCCGGAGCAAATCTACAGGCAGCGTACCCAGAGCTACGATGCATTCGGCTAGACACTCCTGAAGGTTTGATTGCTGGCCTCGGATATGCTCTGACGCGCCCTGGTCATATGTTCCAGTTTCATCAGGCAAACACGGCAGAAGAACGCTCTGGCCTGACAGGGGTGCACCAATGGAGTATCATGCTCCCAACAAGCGCAAGGGTAGCTCAAGAAGTATATGAGCCCCTGATCGGGATCCACTACCCCATGCTCTGCAATGTGAAGAATCGCAACTGGCAGATAGGCAATGGCTCCATCCCTGCGGAGGCCTGCCTGGCGACAGGGTTTCGATCTGGGTTCATGATGGTTCGTGCTCGGAAACAAGGGCGGCTCCGCCACCGCTAGCAGCAAGCACCGTATACCGGCAAATCGAACAGTGGCTCCCCATACCAGACCGAGAAACCGAAAGTGTTCTCGCCCTGACTACCAGGACACTCAGTGCTCAACATTTGCAAGGTTTCTTCAAGCAATCTGGACGACGAGCCAATGCTGAGACGGCAGTTAAAGTGGCGGGAGCAACAGCCAAGCACTGCCTCGTTTTACACGGGCAGTCTAACTTCCTTAGCGGCACCTCGCGAAGCATTGACTTTGATCACGAATGCTACACGCGAGCCAATGTCGCGTACAGTCGAGCCACAGACCTCACGATCTCGGTGCGCCCTGTCAATATGCATGGTACTACAGGGGTGTCGCAGGTCCTCTCTGCCCTGCTCCATGGCGTGTGCACAGTGTACACGAATGATCAACAGACATCCAAAGTTTTCGTGGAGGGCAACTTCCTGGTGAAATGGAAGTGGGTGTCGGAATCCACAGCTGATTTCCTCGCTGCAGTGGAACCACAGCCACTCTGGACTGGATCGCTCCCTGTCTGTATTGTCGAGTACCACCAGGGCTTCTCCCGGCGACTCAGGCTAATCCTCACGTCGCAAACTCACCTCACTAAGGGAGAACGGGCGCTACTGGATGAGCAGCACCCAGTGCACGGGAAGATACATCACAGTGGCCTGTTGTTTGGCTATGCAGCTGACCGAAGCACAGAGCCAGATTGGTATGTCTTGCCTGATGGGCACCAGCCAAAAGCCTGGAAACTGTTGCATGCGGCCTGCAAGGGGGGTGACCGCTTCTGTGTAGGCAGTGGCCCACGCTGTGCCGCTGGACAGGCTGGCGATGCTGCCAACAAAGCCAAGGATTATCAGTTTGAATCGCTCCACAAAATCTATTTCTATGATGCGTGGAGGTGGAAAATCGAACTGAACCAGCCAGGCTCCCCCCTGCGCCTCCCCCTCGGCCAGGTCTGCTGCAAAATGGCTGCTACTGGCAGCCCACACCAGAACGGGTCGATAGCGCCACGTGCACACAAAACACACAAGAAAGTGCTGCCTGTGCAGAAGTTAGCCTCACCGAGACCAGTTCAGCAGAGAGTGAGGAGATTTCACCTCCGAGTGAAGTGCCGGAACCTGCTAGCCAAGGTCAGGCAACGGAATCCCCGACCTCCCCTATCATGATTGGCAGCACAGAAGAAGAGCCAGTAGGCCCCGAGATGAACGCTGCAGAGGCCTCTGAAGAACCTACTGAAGAAGCGTCACCCATAGAAACGATTGTCTCCGCGAGTGATAATGATGCAGCCCAGGCCAAGCGAAGGGTTCCAACCCTGACGAGTCCAGCTGCCACAAGGGCTGCTAAAGCTGCTGAGCGGAGAGACTTACCAGAAGGAGGGGTCAACGGGGCAACCCGTTGGCTAACGGTCAACATTCACCGATGGGTAGCTAAGCTCACGGTGGACAAGACCGTCGGTTCCTCCCTAACTGGGTTAGGGTCCTGTCGCGAGACAGGTACATCCCACTGGGATGTAAGGATCGCTAACGACTGGGTCACCGGTCGGTCCACTCTCTCCTTTGAGTGTGGGCTCAATGTACAGTCTGGCCACAGTGAGGGTCATCTGCGGGTGATCCGAGCTGTGCTCTGTGGGGACCGGGGTCACTGAAAAGGTGACCTAGTTTGACCTCTCCTTTGAGGTTGAACTACTCCTTACTGATGGGGATAGGAGTCCGGGAACCCTCAGGGGTACCTTGTGATGGTCTCTTCCTTGACTTGGGGAATGACCTTCCTGGAATGAAATGAATGGGTTCCGTATTCCACGTCCCCTCGGGGTGAACGGGTTATCTGTTCTCTCTTGGGGGAAATGAATGGTTTCGGTCTCCACGTCATTCCTATGGTTGGTTTAATCCTCTTGTCTTGGTTGGGTCTGCGTTCACTTGGTATGGAAAGGGGAGCGCCCCCGGCTGCGCCAGGATGGCCCTCGGGATGCACATTCCCCGAGGTTGAGCTTCCTGGAGGCCAAAGCTCTCAAGCGGTGAGCTAATGCTCATATCAGAAGACACCCTGAGCCCACTCTGTGACCCCATCCATGAGGAGCTCTGGGAAAACAAGGGTTATCAACTGGTCATCCACAAAAGTTTCAGGCAGGTGCTTTCCAAAGAGCAAATTCGCAGAGACGAATATGAAGACCACCCCAAGGCCATTTGGGTCCCTGCCAATGAATCAGGCATTCTCCCTGCTAAGGCTTTCTTTGCCCTTGCCAGACTTCGGCGCGTACAAGTCGAGGTTGGCTATCACACTATAGAGCGACAGGTGTGGCGCTATTGTCACACCCTTATCATTGTTAAACTGCCGAGCGCTGTAGTCACAATAGCGAATGCGGCATTCCAAGGATGTTATGCGCTCACCACAGTTGCGATGCCAGGGTGCTTATCCCTAGGAGCCAGGCTCTTTGCAGAGTGTTGTGCCCTCGAACGGGTAGGGGTACTCACAGGAAGCTCCTGCCGACTAGCCAGGGGTGCTACCATTTCCCCCTATGCGTTTGAAGGATGCGGCAAGCTTAAGCAAATAGGTCTCCCAGGGACCAAAGCCATCATTGATGCGCTGTCTGCAACGTCCCCCCCAAAAGGTCTGCCAACGGGGTGTTTTTATTCGGCCGGCATCCAAAGAATAGACATCATACGCTCAACCGAGTTTATTGGGCGCAAGGCCTCTGCGCAATGTCAGCAATTGACTGTGATCGACTTGTCACATACACAGGTGAGCATTTTAAGTATGCAAGTATTCTCTCATGGCCGAGCCTTGACACAGGCAATCTTGCCAAGGCACCTTACCGAAATTCGTGCTGAGGCGTTTGAAGCCCACAGTAGCGCTTCCACGGCAGCTTCTCAGCATTGGACACAGAGCCTTTGCCGGGTGCAGCAAACTAGTCTGCCTTACCTACCGAGGCGCTGAGGCCGATAGATGCCGCCTACAGGTAGCAGCCAACGCCTTCGAAGGGTGTCAGGCACTAGTTGTCCCCGAAGGAATCTGCTATCTATCGGTACGGGGTAGACAGCACACCCAACAACACGCAATTAGGGAGTCTCGAAGAAGACTTAGCACGGCAAAACTAGGAGAAAACATCCAGATGGCTGCCCGTGCAGTTGTCTCTCCCCAAGCTGGTAAATAGGAACAGCCACTAGCAGCAGCAGCCAAGGAACCACTGCAGCCTGCTGCAGACCCTTTAGGCTCAGACGGGGACACAGTGCGGGTCAGTTGAGGCCATGCTCGCTGATCACATTTCAGTGTCTAGCTCGCAATGGAGCGAAGAAAGGTCAATGGTTATAAATTTGATCTTGACCACATTGTCGGGAGAGGAAGCCCAACTGACTATTGAACTTCAAGAATTCGATCGTCTCCAGGAATTTGAAAGTGCAGTTCTGGAACAACTTCCCGAAATAGGTGACAGCAGCACCTTCGGATGCGAGTTGGACTTTCTCTGCAGCAACTCGCAACAGAAGCTGGTCGACCCGATCTGGCACACCCTGCGAGACGGAAATTGCTTTACTGTCGTCGTGAGCCCTTGTCTAGTCGCAGCTGAACATAAGGGACAAATGCAAGGCGAAGCCAAAGCCCTGCGAGTCCCGTTCTACTACATTGATAGAGTTTTCCTGCAGGCTTTTTCGTATGTGGCAAAGGTCCGACATATACAGGTGGATGCCGGCTATCGCATCGGGAGGGTTCATGGCACCATTGTCAACCCCTCCAAACAGTGTATCTAGCCAGCACAGTCATCAGTCTGCAGACGCGAGCCTTCTACCGCTGCTACGCACTGCGCAGGGTCCTTGCCCCAGGTTCTAAAGAATTTGGAACGCAGGTCTTTGCCGAATGCTGCTCCCTGCTGCAAGTCGGACTCAGGAACGATACTACAAATCAACTCGCTCCACAGGCAGAGCTAAGGCCCCGCGCCTTTCATAAATGTGCAGCACTGCGACAACTTAACTTCGAGCCTTTGGAGTACAACGCTAGCAGTGTGAGGCGGGTCTTGCCGGAATGCTGCTTCCTGGAAGCTGGCCTAACCTCATTAATCTTGCCCTCAGATTTTACATGGACAGGACCGGCCGCCTGTGAACGCTGCCTCCAGCTCCTACAGGTGGATCTCTCGCAAACAGAGATCACAGAAATTATGAACTGTGCTTTTGCCCACTGTCAACACTTGCAACGCCTGAAGCTTCCAAGCAAACTGCGAAAGATCCAGCAGGAAGCCTTCCTCAAGTGCGTCGCCCTGACCGAAGTCAGCGTGCCACCAACCCTGCTCTATATTGTGAGGCGGGCTTTTGCAGGATGCATGCAGCTCAATCGATTCCAACGAACAGGCAAACGAATGACTTGGCGAGGTACATACTCGCGAGCCAATGCATTTTTAAGATGCGATAACCAGATATGCCAAAGTCGGTTCGATGGACACCGCGCAATCCAAAAGACGAGGATCAATGGGCCGATGACTCCTTCGGAGTCCTCAACTAAAGGCGCACAGAACCACATGTGGCAGCGCTCTGCATGCCTCCCTGCTGGCACCCGTGTGCTGGCCCTACCTCTGCCAGAGGTCATCCTTGCTGAGTCCAAACGAGCAACTTGCCCACTGCACAAACACCCAGGGCTACTTTCAAGAAAAGCTTGACAACTCGGACCTGGAGGACAGTAGGACCAATGGTCACGCACGGTTACAAAGAAACATCAACACTTGCTTGCTAGCCTCTTGGACTAGCGCCCGTGTGTTGGTCCTAAGAGCGCCAATCATTTCATCGTGCTCTTCACTTTCGTTAGGCCTGAGCAGCTAGACAGGGCCCAGACTGCTACCTGCGTCGTGGTTCTGGATGGGTACAGCGTACAGAATTAGGAGAACGGCGTTTTATCATGTCTTACCTGTTTTCGAGCAGTTCACGGGCCCTTTTTTTTCCACGAGTACGGACGCCGTGTGGGCATGGTGCCCAGGTCATCATTGAAGGAAGGGAGATACAATCAGATGGTGGAGAAAAGGACAAAGAAAACCCAACAACAAAACAAGCCAACCAAACAACCGCAAACCAGAGCCCACAGGCCGAGTCTCCACCATCTTGTAGTCTTTCCTCTGTGCTAAGGTGAAACAGGTGAAACGAAAACTACTCACTATCAATGGGCCTGAATTCTCGAACGAAGAGCATGGCAGCGCGGGTTTGTGCTCTAGCAAAGTTTCCAAAAAGTCTTCAAATGGACTTCACTTCTCACTTACCAGTGACCAGCGGCCACTGCACGGTGTGGCAAAAACCTGGTCACGATGCAGGTCAGGAGCATGGCTATGCTCCTACGCCGGTTGTATCCATGTCAAAATGGATCAGTGGTTGCTATGCTTCATGCCGTGGAAAAAACCTTTCTTGTGGCGCAACCCATTCAACTGATTGCACATACAAGTCCAGAGGCATATTAGTTGGTGATGTAGAAGGTGGCGGTCATAGCAAACGACGAAAGCCTGCAGGTAAGGGTGCGAAAGGCATACCCCCCCGAAGGGAGGTCATCTCAGCACCCTTCGGCGCCCGGAGGTGCCAAAACGGGGTGTCCCCTAACTCCGTGAAATGCTGCGTCGTTGCAAAAAGTGGTCTGTTGCGTGCAGGGCCCGTGTAAAACAGGTGAAACATTGGACCTATCCTAACATGGTATCTGTACCCCTTTGTACAAAATTGGAAATGTCGGACATCAACAGAGGGAACTAAGGTTCCCCCTGGACATCCTCCATTGCCACTCTCTACCACCCGCCTGTTGGGAACGAGGAGCTAAGGCTCTCATTCCTACTGGCTCACTGTATTGCGAATGGCGAAAAGAGGTTGACGGTCCTACTTAGTGTTTGCGCATTTCCTTTGCCGTAGCTTGTTAGCGGTGTGTCTATCCACCATTCCCGCTGCGAAAGCATTGCTGGTCTTTGCAGGTCTGGAGAGCCCTCTCTCCATTGCTCACTGGCATCTGCCGACCGCTCTCGTTGCCGCTTGGACTAGACGAGTTACCCACCTTGGTCAAGGACATATGTCCTTCGCCATGTGTTGCTTTTTCTTTGCTTGTACTTTGCTCGAAGGTGCGGACTGCCTGCAAAGGCGCATAGCGCCATGCAGGGCAGGAGCAGGAACCTCCTGTAGAGAGGTACGCTGAAGGAAGCTTTTGCTGTGATCCTCAGCTCTACTCATGGTATTTGGCCTGCTGTGGCTTCTGGCTTACTCTGGACTCGAGCTAAGGCGCGCGCCCATGATGGATATCAGTGAGCCTGCGATAGCTGTGATCCGAGAGGCTTGTCTTCATCCAAGACCAGGGGTATATCCCATGTCCGGAATCATATGTGGCCAGGGCGGCCATCTCATATCGGGACAAATGGCGAAAGCATTTTCTTCTGCATAGACTCCTCGCCATTTGTGCTTGCCTGGCATTTTGGCAGTGCAATCCAAGAAGGCCCTACTTCCAATGTATCTTAGCGAAGGATTGCAAGCTCAACTAGGGCTGCACAGTTCATGAAGGCTTTAACTCGGATTGTATGGAGAGCAGTCGGAAAGAGAACTTCTCTGAGGCTAGTGCAGTGCACAAAGGTGAATTCGGGAATTTCTTCAACAGTGGTGTTGCAAAGGTCTGCACTCTCAAGCAGTGGGCAACTGTCACACGCATGCGCTCCAATAGCAGTAAAATGCTTTGTAAGAGCGAGTGCAGTGAAGACCCTGCTGCAGACGAGGAGCTTCCCGCTCCTGGAGGAGGGACAGTACGGCGAGCTTTGTTACTTGGGTCAGCGGCTTCCTGACTGTAGCCCATGTGGTCCCTAAGCGCCTGCTTGTGGCCTGCGAGCTGACTTCTAAACTTGGAATTCCCAGTGAGCCATGCGCAGAGCTGATCCCATCGGCCTTCCGAGTAGAGGAGTGGGCCATATTGGTTATATGGGCGATCTTCCATTTTAGGAGTGAAAGGACATCCATGGCAGTAGTAGTTACTGAGGATAGCACTAGGAACTTTGGTCAACATAAAGCGGGGAGACAGCAGATTCCACCCTGTGCGGGACATGGCAACTCGTAGCCCGGAGGTCAGCCACTGAGCTACTACTGTACTTTCTGCTTGGATGTTCCCTTGCTCAAAATTGCCAAGCGCCGTTGCTAGCCTAGAATAGCCTATGCCGAAACGTCCGTATCCCTTGGCAAAAGCATAGTTGGGTTCTGCTGCCATGTCCTCATCCTCAGTAGCTTCCTCAGTGTCGGCTTCTGGTGGTTCAGCAAGCCCCACTGGCACCGGGAGCGCAAGTCTGGGCGATCGCTCAGCTGACCCGGTAGCATCAGAGGCAGAGTCTTCTTCTGCAGGCAAGTCTGCAGCGGGGTGTCTGGCAGTCGCCAGGTCTCTCCACAAGGGGACTTCGATGCGCAGCCTCAGCTGCAGAAGGGAAGGAAACGAGAAGGCTTGTCCCAAAGACGGGTCAAGGGCACCACTAGAGTAAGCTCTTTCAGCCCAGGAAGTATCCGGCATTCGGGGGTATCGGTCGTAGGCAATTTCTTTTGTGTGCACTCCCACCACGAGCAGAGGGTTGTCTTCAGCTCCTCCTTCTTTGGGTCGGTAGCCGTAGCCCCCTTTCACCTCTGCGGGCGTGAAGCCCTGCCGCTCCATGGCTACAACCAGGTCGGGCAGGATCTGTACTGGGAGATAGACAAAGAGGTCATTGGTGGGTAGCGTCTGCTCGCCATGCTCCATTCCCCTAACAAAGGACATGATGACAGTTTGCATAAAGGTGAGGGCATCGACGTCTTTTTCCTTTGTTTTCTGTGGTTTCCCTTCCACTGCTTGGGCTGTTCCTGTACCCTGGTGTTTGTGTTGATTATCAAAGGAACAGCACCTTGCGATGAAGGCAAGTAAGCCATACTGCCAGAAACGGGGGTTTGCATAAAGGGCGAGCTGTTTGTGAGTAATGAAAGGGCATGCTGGGTGTCCACCCTTCACGAATGTGAAGAGGTTGGACAGGGGAGCAGCAAAGGCTTCACTGATACGGAGAAGGTCTCCTATGTAGGCTTGGTTGATTTCATCAGGAACGTCCACAAAGGAGGAGCCATGGAGTGCTTGCTCTGTTACCCGCCTCCAGAGGAATGTACGGACAAGGCGGTTAATTTGCTTGTTGGAAATTGCAAGCCTTGCCATCGGCCATTCTCTAGGCAGGTCACTGTAGGTCTGTAATGAGGGGAGCGGCACGCTTTGTCCGTCAGCTTCTCTGGCCGTTCGAGCCGCATGTTGATAGTCGTATAGGGCCTGCATGGCTCTCTGCTCAGATTCCAGTTGGAGATCAGTGGCAACAGTGCCTCCACGCTCTGCTTGCTCTTGATCACTGGCAAGGTCAATTTCTGTCATGGTGTGTGAGCGCTCTTGCGTCGCTCCAGGATGGTCAGGTGGTGTCTCAGGGTTCCTGCAAACTGGAGCTTCCTGCCTTTGAGCATTCCGACTGGCCAGGTCTGCCAGCGTGGCCGGTGGTTGCTCGTGCTCGGGGATGCTACCGAGCGGTTGCCTGGATGCTGGAGCAAGTGATTTCCGTAACTTCTTGGACTGAGCTCTCCCTGCACTAGCCTTAGACCCCGGTCTTCGTTTGATAGGGGACTCAGAGGAGTGCGACGTGGGGCTGCTACTTGGGGGTTCCTCGTTCTGTGGGGGTAGCATGCTCCTTGCTTCATCTTCTGCTTCCAGCATTTCGTCGTGTGCTGGATGTGCTTCAGGAGGAGCCGGATGATTGCTAAGGCAATCATCCTCATCTGCAGAGGAGGTGTTAGCACTGTCGTCGTCTTCCATGCGCGCGTCATCTTCCTCCGGCTGCTCTGTACTCGGGATGGTGGGCGACTCTGAGGAGGAGCTGTGGACAGAGACTGCTTCATTTGCTTCTTCATCAGCCATTGTGGCATCTGTCGCCACAGGAGAGGACAGCGGCTGTCCCTCTTGCACATCATGTTCCTCCTTTTCTGTATCACGGTCAGAGACAGAGAGGACCTCAGGTGTTGCACTTGGCTGAGGCCAGTAACAGCCATGCACTAAAAGGCCTGGTTGCGGTGGCAGGACTAGTTCAGATCCGGGGGCATCGAGGACTGGCTGCACTCTCCATGCGTCATAAAAGTACACTCGGTGCAATGCTTCGAAGGTGTAATCTTGCGCACTGCGTTGTTCACCCGTGCTTGGCGTCGGTTGATGGCGCAGGGAGCTTCCTACGCTGCACCTTTTTCCTGGGCCAAAGCTATTGCGGAGGAGTCGCCAACGTCCTGGCTGCTGCCCGTCTGTTATGACCAACCACTCCGGCTCAAGCGAAGCATCAACTGCATAGCCATAGACAAGGTCATGCAAGACCGTTCCACCAGGCAGGTGGGGTCCTTCTCTCAGGCTAGCGATTTCCGCCTTGGTCAAGTGCGTTAGTGCAGCTAAGACGAGACGTAAGCGCTCACCTTGCCTTGACGGTATTCTGCGAGACAGACCGGTAGAGGGCCTAACCACATTGGGTGGGGCAGAAGCGCTTGCTGGAAGAATATCGTGGCTTGCGCAACCTGTGTACTCCCGATCTCTCGGCGGCATTCTGCGCCTGTCGGAAGTCGGCTGTCCGGGCTGGTGGCTGCATATCCTAGACCCACAAGAAGTCCTTCCGGGAGATCCAGATCCACTCTGGAGAGGTCTTTGTTGGTGGACTGTAGCTGACAGGCGAAAGAAGACGTGGCTTTGACCTTCTCCGGGCGAAACCAGTTACTCCCCAATGGCCTGTGGCCCACAGCATTAGCCGTTTCTTCTAGATCACTAAGGCCAAAGCCTCGACCATGCCGAAGGAGCATATGAAAGACACCTGGTATCTCATGTGGCATGTACCATTTTTTCCACGAGTACGGACGCCGTGTGGGCATGGTGCCCAGGTCATCGTTGAAGGGAGGGAAGAACAGTCTGATGGTGGAGAAAAGAACAAGGACCACAAACACAACCCCAAAACAGACAACAAAGAGCCCACAGGCCGAGTCTCCACCATCATGTAGTCTTTCCTCTGTGCTAGGTGAAACAGGTGAGACGAAAAAGAGTGTCTAGAAATGGGCCTGAATTCACGAACGAAAAGCATATCGGCGCAGGTCTGTGCTCAAGCAAAGTCGCAAAAAGGCTTCAAAGGGACCTCACTTCACAATTACGAGTGACCAGCGGCCACACCCCAGTGCGGCAAAATCATGGTCACGGTGCAGGTCAGGAGTATCGCAATGCTCCAACGTCGACTGCATCCCTGGCAAGTGGAGTGGCGTAGCTATGCGGCATGCCGTGGAAAGGACATTTCTTGTGGCACAACCCGTTCAACCGGTTGCACTTACAAGTCCAGTGACATGCTACCAATCGGCGATCAATCAGTGACGGCCATAATCGACGAAAGCCTGCAAGTAATGGTGCGAACAGGCACCCCCCCGAAGGGAGGTCAGATCAGCACCCTTTGGCACTCAAAGGTGCCAAATAGCAACCAGAGTGGGGTGTCTTCTAGATATATGAAGTGCTGCACCATTGCAAAAGGTGATCGGCTGCATGCAAGGCCCGTGTGAAACAGGTGAAACAGGTGAAACTTTGGACAATCCTAGCGTGGTATCTGTACCTCTTTGTACAAAATTGGAAATGTCGGACATCAACAAAGGGAACTAAGGTTCCCCCTGGGCATCCTCCATTGCCACTCTCTACCACCCGCCTGTTAGGAACGAGGAGCCCTGCCTTTCATTGTTGGCCCACATCAGTGTTCCCTCACTCAGGGCCCAGAGGGGCGCCCACAAGTTGAGGTGGTCTTGCGTATACGGCTACCACTGGCAGAATTTTTTGATGCTCTCCTCCTCTCACTTGCGGAACAGCACCCGTTGTTTCAGCAGACAGGGCATGAGCCAGCCCCGACTCCTGCAGCGCCAGTCAAAGCAGGTCTTCAGACAACGGGACACAGAAGCCCCCCTCTGAAGGAGGAAGCCTCACCTAAACGGAAAACGACTGGTCGTACTCAACCAAAAAAGCCGGTGCATCCTCCCAGGCATGATACACCAGCTGATCCTACCCGTGAAAAGCTGCTGGCTGTGCTCTCGCATGCTGCGCGACTCCCTGACACTGGTGAAGGGGGAGCAGCTATGGCCGCCGCAGACTTTCCCTCTGCTGGCCCAGGGGATACGATGATGCCGCCAACCACGGAACCGACCGCCGGCTGGCCTCCCCGACAGGCAACTAGCAGTGGACTCCCTGCACACCAGTATGTCACACATGGGCACATTCAATATCGTGTTAAGGAGGACGGCACGCATGAGCATTTACCACCGCCGCGTGCATTTGCACACCCACAGAAGTGCCCCGTCCAGTGAATCGGTAGAGAGACCCAATGCCCCGCTTTCCATCTTAACAAGGGCCCCCTATCAAACGTCTCCTTTTGTCTCTGCAGACCTTTGGCTCAGAGCAAGAGAAACAACTTGCCAGCCTGTCCTCTTTTGCATAGTACTAGCCGGGTTTCGCTTACACACACTATAGTGAAGCCAAACTGCATATTAGACTCGCTATGCAGACACATCCAGAACCAGTGTTTCTGGCCGACGATGGCACGTATGTTGATGTCACCAACTTTGTACGTCTTGAGCTCCACCATA
>CAXIVM010002607.1:0-14000 GCA_964035705.1 Porites rus | reverse complement strand
TACTACTAGTAAGGCACCTGTTACTACTAGTAAGGCACTTGTTGCTACTAGTAAGGCACCTGTTACTACTAGTAAGGCACCTGTTACTACTAGTAAGGCACTTGTTACTACTAGTAAGGCACCTGTTACTACTAGTAAGGCACCTGTTACTACTAGTAAGGCACCTGTTACTACTAGTAAGGCACCTGTTACTACTAGTAAGGCGCCTGTTACTACTAGTAAGGCACCTGTTACTACTAGTAAGGCACTTGTTGCTACTAGTAAGGCACCTGTTACTACTAGTAAGGCACCTGTTACTACTAGTAAGGCACTTGTTACTACTAGTAAGGCACCTGTTACTACTAGTAAGGCACCTGTTACTACTAGTAAGGCACCTGTTACTACTAGTAAGGCACCTGTTACTACTAGTAAGGCACCTGTTACTACTAGTAAGGCACCTGTTACTACTAGTAAGGCACCTGTTACTACTAGTAAGGCACCTGTTACTACTAGTAAGGCACCTGTTACTACTAGTAAGGCGCTTGTTACTACTAGTAAGGCGCTTGTTACTACTAGGAAGGCACTTGATACTACTAGCAAGGCACTTGATACTACTAGTAAGGCACCTGTTACTGCTAGTAAGGCACTTGTTACTGCTAGTAAGGCACTTGTTACTGCTAGTAAGGCACCTGTTACTACTAGTAAGGCACCTGTTACTACTAGTAAGGCACCTGTTACTACTAGTAAGGCACTTGTTACTACTAGTAAGGCGCCTGTTACTACTAGTAAGGCACTTGTTGCTACTAGTAAGGCGCTTGTTACTACTAGTAAGGCACTTGTTACTACTAGTAAGGCACTTGTTGCTACTAGTAAGGCACTTGTTACTACTAGTAAGGCACGTGTTACTACTAGTAAGGCACTAGTTACTACTAGTAAGGCGCCTGTTACTACTAGTAAGGCACCTGTTACTACTAGTAAGGCACTTGTTGCTACTAGTAAGGCACCTGTTACTACTAGTACAGTAAGGCACCTGTTACTACTAGTAAGGCACTTGTTACTACTAGTAAGGCACTTGTTACTACTAGTAAGGTACCTGTTACTACTAGTAAGGCACCTGTTACTACTAGCAAGGCACCTGTTACTACTAGTAAGGCGCCTGTTACTACTAGTAAGGCACCTGTTACTACTAGTAAGGCACTTGTTGCTACTAGTAAGGCACCTGTTACTACTAGTAAGGCACCTGTTACTACTAGTAAGGCACTTGTTACTACTAGTAAGGCACTTGTTACTACTAGTAAGGCACCTGTTACTACTAGTAAGGCACCTGTTACTACTAGTAAGGCACCTGTTACTACTAGTAAGGCACCTGTTACTACTAGTAAGGCACCTGTTACTACTAGTAAGGCACCTGATACTACTAGTAAGGCACCTGTTACTACTAGTAAACCACTTGTTACTACTAGTAAGGCACCTGTTACTACTAGTAAGGCACTTGTTACTACTAGTAAGGCACCTCTTACTACTAGTAAGGCACCTGTTACTACTAGTAAGGCGCCTGTTACTACTAGTAAGGCACCTGTTACTACTAGTAAGGCACCTGTTACTACTAGTAAGGCACCTGTTACTACTAGTAAGGCACCTGTTACTACTAGCAAGGCAATTGTTACTACTAGTAAGGCCCTTGTTACTACTAGTAAGGCACTTGTTACTACTAGTAAGGCACTTGTTACTACTAGTAAGGCACCTGTTACTACTAGTAAGGCACTTGTTACTACTAGTAAGGCACTTGTTACTACTAGTAAGGCACTTGTTACTACTAGTAAGGCACTTGTTACTACTAGTAAGGCGCCTGTTACTACTAGTAAGGCACCTGTTACTACTAGTAAGGCGCCTGTTACTACTAGTAAGCACCTGTTACTACTAGTAAGGCACCTGTTACTACTAGTAAGGCACCGGTTACTACTAGTAAGGCACCTGTTACTACTAGTAAACCACTTGTTACTACTAGTAAGGTACCTGTTACTACTAGTAAACCACTTGTTACTACTAGTAAGGCACCTGTTACTACTAGTAAGGCACCGGTTACTACTAGTAAGGCACCTGCTACTACTAGAAAGGCACCTGTTACTACTAGTAAGGCACTTGTTACTACTAGTAAGGCACTTGTTACTACTAGTAAGGCACTTGTTACTACTAGTAAGGCACTTGTTACTACTAGTAAGGCACTTGTTACTACTAGTAAGGCACCTGTTACTACTAGTAAGGCACCTGTTACTACTAGTAAGGCACCTGTTACTACTAGTAAGGCACCTGTTACTACTAGTAAGGCACCTGTTACTACTAGTAAGGCACCTGTTACTACTAGTAAGGCACCTGTTACTACCAGTAAGGCACCTGTTACTATTAGTAAGGCACCTGTTACTACTAGTAAGGCACCTGTTACTACTAGTAAGGCACCTGTTACGACTAGTAAGGCACCTGTTACTACTAGTAAGGCACCTGTTACTACTAGTAAGGCACTTGTTACTACTAGTAGGGCACCTGTTACTACTAGTAAGGCACCTGTTACTACTAGTAAGGCACCTGTTACTACTAGTAAGGCACCTGTTACTACTAGTAAGGCACCTGTTACTACTAGTAAGGCACCTGTTGCTACTAGTAAGGCACCTGTTGCTACTAGTAAGGCGCTTGTGACTACTAGTAAGGCGCTTGTTACTACTAGTAAGGCACTTGTTACTACTAGTAAGGCACTTGGTACTACTAGTAAGGCACTTGTTACTACTAGTAAGGCACTTGTTACTACTAGTAAGGCACTTGTTACTACTAGTAAGGCACTTGTTACTACTAGTAAGGCACTTGTTACTACTAGTAAGGCGCTTGTTACTACTAGTAAGGCGCTTGTTACTACTAGTAAGGCGCCTGTTACTACTAGTAAGGCGCCTGTTACTACTAGTAAGGCACTTGTTACTACTAGTAAGGCACTTGTTACTACTAGTAAGGCACCTGTTACTACTAGTAAGGCACCTGTTACTACTAGTAAGGCACTTGTTACTACTAGTAAGGCACCTGTTACTACTAGTAAGGCACCTGTTACTACTAGTAAGGCACCTGTTACTACTAGTAAGGCACCTGTTACTACTAGTAAGGCACCTGTTACTACTAGTAAGGCACCTGTCACTACTAGTAAAGCACCTGTTACTACTAGTAAGGCACTTGTTACTACTAGTAAGGCACTTGTTACTACTAGTAAGGCACTTGTTACTACTAGTAAGGCACTTGTTACTACTAGTAAGGCACTTGTTACTACTAGTAAGGCACTTGTTACTACTAGTAAGGCACTTGTTACTACTAGTAAGGCACTTGTTACTACTAGTAGGGCGCCTGTTACTACTGGTAAGGCACTTGTTACTACTAGTAAGGCACCTGTTACTACTAGTAAGGCACCTGTTACTACTAGTAAGGCACCTGTTACTACTAGTAAGGCACTTGTTACTACTAGTAAGGCACGTGTTACTACTAGTAAGGCACTTGTTACTACTAGTAAGGCACTTGTTACTACTAGTAAGGCACCTGTTACTACTAGTAAGGCACTTGTTACTACTAGTAAGGCACTTGTTACTACTAGTAAGGCGCTTGTTACTACTAGTAAGGCACCTGTTACTACTAGTAAGGCATTTGTTAGTACTAGTAAGGCAATTGTTACTACTAGTAAGGCACTTGTTACTACTAGTAAGGCACCTGTTACTACTAGTAAGGCACTTGTTACTACTAGTACAGTAAGGCACCTGTTACTACTAGTAAGGCACTTGTTACTACTAGTAAGGCACCTGTTACTACTAGTAAGGCATTTGTTAGTACTAGTAAGGCAATTGTTACTACTAGTAAGGCGTCTGTTACTACTAGTAAGGCACCTGTTACTACTAGTAAGGCACTTGTTGCTACTAGTAAGGCACCTGTTACTACTAGTACAGTAAGGCACCTGTTACTACTAGTAAGGCACTTGTTACTACTAGTAAGGCACTTGTTACTACTAGTAAGGTACCTGTTACTACTAGTAAGGCACCTGTTACTACTAGCAAGGCACCTGTTACTACTAGTAAGGCGCCTGTTACTACTAGTAAGGCGCCTGTTACTACTAGTAAGGCACCTGTTACTACTAGTAAGGCACTTGTTGCTACTAGTAAGGCACCTGTTACTACTAGTAAGGCACCTGTTACTACTAGTAAGGCACTTGTTACTACTAGTAAGGCACTTGTTACTACTAGTAAGGCACCTGTTACTACTAGTAAGGCACCTGTTACTACTAGTAAGGCACCTGTTACTACTAGTAAGGCACCTGTTACTACTAGTAAGGCACCTGTTACTACTAGTAAGGCACCTGATACTACTAGTAAGGCACCTGTTACTACTAGTAAACCACTTGTTACTACTAGTAAGGCACCTGTTACTACTAGTAAGGCACTTGTTACTACTAGTAAGGCACCTCTTACTACTAGTAAGGCACCTGTTACTACTAGTAAGGCGCCTGTTACTACTAGTAAGGCGCCTGTTACTACTAGTAAGGCACCTGTTACTACTAGTAAGGCACCTGTTACTACTAGCAAGGCAATTGTTACTACTAGTAAGGCCCTTGTTACTACTAGTAAGGCACTTGTTACTACTAGTAAGGCACTTGTTACTACTAGTAAGGCACCTGTTACTACTAGTAAGGCACTTGTTACTACTAGTAAGGCACTTGTTACTACTAGTAAGGCACTTGTTACTACTAGTAAGGCGCCTGTTACTACTAGTAAGGCACCTGTTACTACTAGTAAGGCACCTGTTACTACTAGTAAGCACCTGTTACTACTAGTAAGGCACCTGTTACTACTAGTAAGGCACCGGTTACTACTAGTAAGGCACCTGTTACTACTAGTAAACCACTTGTTACTACTAGTAAACCACTTGTTACTACTAGTAAGGTACCTGTTACTACTAGTAAGGCACTTGTTACTACTAGTAAGGCACCTGTTACTACTAGTAAGGCACCGGTTACTACTAGAAAGGCACCTGTTACTACTAGTAAGGCACTTGTTACTACTAGTAAGGCACTTGTTACTACTAGTAAGGCACTTGTTACTACTAGTAAGGCACTTGTTACTACTAGTAAGGCACTTGTTACTACTAGTAAGGCACCTGTTACTACTAGTAAGGCACCTGTTACTACTAGTAAGGCACCTGTTACTACTAGTAAGGCACCTGTTACTACTAGTAAGGCACCTGTTACTACTAGTAAGGCACCTGTTACTACCAGTAAGGCACCTGTTACTACTAGTAAGGCACCTGTTACTACTAGTAAGGCACCTGTTACGACTAGTAAGGCACCTGTTACGACTAGTAAGGCACCTGTTACTACTAGTAAGGCACCTGTTACTACTAGTAAGGCACTTGTTACTACTAGTAGGGCACTTGTTACTACTAGTAAGGCACCTGTTACTACTAGTAAGGCACCTGTTACTACTAGTAAGGCACCTGTTACTACTAGTAAGGCACCTGTTACTACTAGTAAGGCACCTGTTGCTACTAGTAAGGCACCTGTTGCTACTAGTAAGGCGCTTGTGACTACTAGTAAGGCGCTTGTTACTACTAGTAAGGCGCTTGTTACTACTAGTAAGGCACTTGGTACTACTAGCAAGGCGCTTGTTACTACTAGTAAGGCACTTGTTACTACTAGCAAGGCGCTTGTTACTACTAGCAAGGCGCTTGTTACTACTAGTAAGGCGCCTGTTACTACTAGTAAGGCGCCTGTTACTACTAGTAAGGCGCCTGTTACTACTAGTAAGGCACTTGTTACTACTAGTAAGGCACTTGTTACTACTAGTAAGGCACTTGTTACTACTAGTAAGGCACCTGTTACTACTAGTAAGGCACCTGTTACTACTAGTAAGGCACCTGTTACTACTAGTAAGGCACCTGTTACTACTAGTAAGGCACCTGTTACTACTAGTAAGGCACTTGTTGCTACTAGTAAGGCACCTGTTACTACTAGTAAGGCACTTGTTGCTACTAGTAAGGCACTTGTTACTACTAGTAAGGCACCTGTTACTACTAGTAAGGCACCTGTTACTACTAGTAAGGCACCTGTTACTACTAGTAAGGCACCTGTCACTACTAGTAAAGCACCTGTTACTACTAGTAAGGCACTTGTTACTACTAGTAAGGCACTTGTTACTACTAGTAAGGCACTTGTTACTACTAGTAAGGCACTTGTTACTACTAGTAAGGCACTTGTTACTACTAGTAAGGCACTTGTTACTACTAGTAAGGCACCTGTTACTACTAGTAAGGCACCTGTTACTACTAGTAAGGCACCTGTTACTACTAGTAAGGCACTTGTTACTACTAGTAAGGTGCGTGTTACTACTAGTAAGGCGCGTGTTACTACTAGTAAGGCACTTGTTACTACTAGTAAGGCACCTGTTACTACTAGTAAGGCACTTGTTACTACTAGTAAGGCACTTGTTACTACTAGTAAGGCGCTTGTTACTACTAGTAAGGCACCTGTTACTACTAGTAAGGCACCTGTTACTACTAGTAAGGCATTTGTTAGTACTAGTAAGGCACTTGTTACTACTAGTAAGGCACTTGTTACTACTAGTAAGGCACCTGTTTCACTAGTAAGGCACTTGTTACTACTAGTAAGGCACTTGTTACTACTAGTAAGGCACTTGTTACTACTAGTAAGGCACTTGTTACTAGTAGTAAGGCACCTGTTACTACTAGTAAGGCACCTGTTACTACTAGTAAGGCACTTGTTACTGCTAGTAAGGCACCTGTTACTACTAGTAAGGCACCTGTTACTACTAGTAAGGCACCTGTTACTACTAGTAAGGCACTTGTTACTACTAGTAAGGCACTTGTTACTACTAGTAAGGCACCTGTTTCTACTAGTAAGGCACGTGTTACTACTAGTAAGGCACGTGTTACTACTAGTAAGGCACTCGTTACTACTAGTAAGGCACTCGTTACTACTAGTAAGGCACTTGTTAATACTAGTAAGGCACTTCTAACTACTAGTAAGGCACCTGTTACTACTAGTAAGGCACCTGTTACTACTAGTAAGGCACTTGTTACTACTAGTAAGGCACATGTTACTACTAGTAAGGCACATGTTACTACTAGTAAGGCACTTGTTACTACTAGTAAGGCACCTGTTACTACTAGTAAGGCACCTGTTACTACTAGTAAGGCACCTGTTACTACTAGTAAGGCACCTGTCACTACTAGTAAAGCACCTGTTACTACTAGTAAGGCACTTGTTACTACTAGTAAGGCACTTGTTACTACTAGTAAGGCACTTGTTACTACTAGTAAGGCACTTGTTACTACTAGTAAGGCACTTGTTACTACTAGTAAGGCACTTGTTACTACTAGTAAGGCACTTGTTGCTACTAGTAAGGCACTTGTTGCTACTAGTAAGGCACTTGTTGCTACTAGTAAGGCACCTGTTACTACTAGTAAGGCGCTTGTTACTACTAGTAAGGCACTTGTTACTACTAGTAAGGCACTTGTTACTACTAGTAAGGCACTTGTTACTACTAGTAAGGCGCTTGTTACTACTAGTAAGGCACTTGTTACTACTAGTAAGGCGCTCGTTACTACTAGTAAGGCGCCTGTTACTACTAGTAAGGCGCCTGTTACTACTAGTAAGGCACTTGTTACTACTAGTAAGGCACTTGTTACTACTAGTAAGGCATCTGTTACTACTAGTAAGGCACCTGTTACTACTAGTAAGGCACCTGTTACTACTAGTAAGGCACTTGTTACTACTAGTAAGGCACCTGTTACTACTAGTAAGGCACCTGTTACTACTAGTAAGGCACCTGTTACTACTAGTAAGGCACTTGTTACTACTAGTAAGGCACTTGTTACTACTAGTAAGGCACCTGGTACTACTAGTAAGGCACTTGTTACTACTAGTAAGGCACCTGTTACTACTAGTAAGGCACTTGTTACTACTAGTAAGGCACTTGTTACTACTAGTAAGGCACTTGTTACTACTAGTGAGGCACCTGTTACTACTAGTGAGGCACCTGTTACTACTAGTAAGGCGCTTGTTACTACTAGTAAGGCCCTTGTTACTACTAGTAAGGCCCTTGTTACTACTAGTAAGGCCCTTGTTACTACAAGTAAAGCACCTGTTACTACTAGTAAGGCACTTGTTACTACTAGTAAGGCACTTGTTACTACTAGTAAGGCACTTGTTACTACTAGTAAGGCACTTGTTACTACTAGTAAGGCACTTGTTACCACTAGTAAGGCGCTTGTTACTACTAGTAAGGCGCTTGTTACTACTAGTAAGGCGCTTGTTACTACTAGTAAGGCACTTGATACTACTAGTAAGGCACCTGTTACTACTAGCAAGGCGCGTGTTACTACTAGTAAGGCACGTGTTACTACTAGTAAGGCACGTGTTACTACTAGTAAGGCACGTGTTACTACTAGTAAGGCACTTGTTACTACTAGTAAGGCACTCGTTACTACTAGTAAGGCACTTGTTAATACTAGTAAGGCACTTCTAACTACTAGTAAGGCACCTGTTACTACTAGTAAGGCACCTGTTACTACTAGTAAGGCACATGTTACTACTAGTAAGGCACATGTTACTACTAGTAAGGCACATGTTACTACTAGTAAGGCACTTGTTACTACTAGTAAGGCACCTGTTACTACTAGTAAGGCACTTGTTACTACTAGTAAGGCACTTGTTACTACTAGTAAGGCACCTGTTACTACTAGTAAGGCACTTGTTACTACTAGTAAGGCATTGTTACTACTAGTAAGGCACTTGTTACTACTAGTAAGGCACTTGTTACTACTAGTAAGGCACCTGTTACTACTAGTAAGGCACGTGTTACTACTAGTAAGGCACGTGTTACTACTAGTAAGGCACCTGTTACTACTAGTAAGGCACCTGTTACTACTAGTAAGGCACCTGTTACTACTAGTAAGGCACCTGTTACTACTAGTACGGCACTTGTTACTACTAGTAAGGCACCTGTTACTACTAGTAAGGCACTTGTTACTACTAGTAAGGCACTTGTTACTACTAGTAAGGCACGTGTTACTACTAGTAAGGCACTTGTTACTACTAGTAAGGCACCTGTTACAGCTAGTAAGGCACTTGTTACTACTAGTAAGGCACCTGTTACTACTAGTGAGGCACCTGTTACTACTAGTAAGGCACTTGTTACTACTAGTAAGGCACTTGTTACTACTAGTAAGGCACCTGTTGCTACTAGTAAGGCACCTGTTACTACTAGTAAGGCACCTGTTACTACTAGTAAGGCACCTGTTACTGCTAGTAAGGCACCTGTTACTGCTAGTAAGGCACTTGCTACTACTAGTAAGGCACCTGTTACTACTAGTAAGGCACCTGTTACTACTAGTAAGGCACTTGTTACTACTAGTAAGGCACCTGTTACTACTAGTCAAAGGAAGTTTAGTGTGCAAAACTTCCGTGTTACGGACATTCAACAGCTGTTCAACCACCACTCATCATACACCACTCATCAAACACCACTCATCATACACCACTCATCATACACCACTCATCATACACCACTCATCATACACCCCTTTTCATACACCACTCATCATACACCACTCATCATACACCACTCATCATACACCACTCATCATACACCACTCATCATACACCACTCATCATACACCAGTCATCATACACCACTCATCAGAAAACACTCATCATACACCACTGATCATACACCACTCATCATACATCACTCATCATACACCAGTCATCATACACCACTCATCATACACCACTCATCATACACCACTCATCAGACACCAGTCACCATACACCACTCATCATACACCACTCATCATACACCACTCATCATACACCACTCATCATACACTACTTATCATCCAGTTTGCTCTAGTGTCAATAGCTCTAGCTCCAATAAGCTCTTAGTTTCAATAGCTCTAGCTCCAGTTAGCTCCAGGCAACTCCAGCTCCAGGTGCAGATTTCGTGGCAGGTGCAGCACTTTGTGAACATCCATGTGCAGATTTCGTGGCAGGCGCAGCGCTTTGCGAACCTCCATGTGCAGATTTCGTGGCAGGCGCAGCACTTTGTGAACCTCCAGGTGCAGATTTCGTGGCAGGCACAGCACTTTGTGCGCCTCCACGTGCAGATTTCGTGGCAGGCGCAACACAAAATGCGTTGTGGAGAGATAGCGAACGCACGAAATGCTGAATTTTTCAATGGAACCGGTGGCTCCGAAGCTGGCAAGTCAAGGTCTGCAGAACGACGGTTGCGAGACGGTCTCGGGTCATGGTCGGAATCGTCCGTCCATTGGGATTAGAGTTTTCATTTGTTTCTTGAAGTGCACCCTGAGCATCGGATATTGATCCTAATCAATAAACCGAAAAAATATCAATATTTTTGATTTGCCAAAAATATTGAAAATCATATTGATTTTGATATTGATTCCGGTATTGATTTCTGGGCAGCTTCGAAAAAGCAAATGATCAAATTTGGCTGGTTTTTGATCAAATTTGATCAAATTTGGCTGGTTTTTGATCAAATTTGATCAAGCTGACCATGTTGCTGTTTATTGAATTTCCTATTGATTTTTGCTTGGCTTTGAGGAAGAATTTCTATTGAAAAAGCACGCGCCCAAATCAATAGAAATGGTTGATTTTTCAAGAATATTGATTAGGATCAATATCTGATGCCCAGGGCAGATTTCGTGGCAGGCACAGCACTTTGTGAACCTGCATGTGCAGATTTCGTGGCAGGCACAACACTTTGTGAACCTCCATGTGCAGATTTCGTGGCAGGTGCAGCACTTTGTGAACCTCCATGTGCAGATTTCGTGGCAGGTGCAGCACTTTGTGAACCTCCATGTGCAGATGTCGTGGCAGGTGCAGCACTTTGCGAACCTCCATGTGCAGATTTCGTGGCAGGCGCAGCACTTTGTGAACCTCCATGCGCAGATTTCGTGGCAGGCACAGCACTTTGTGCACCTCCATGTGCACATTTCGTGGCAGGCGCAACGCAAAATGCGTTGTGGAGAGATAGCGAACGCACGAAATGCTGAATTTTTCAATGGAAACGGTGGCTCCGAAGCTGGCAAGTCAAGGTCTGCAGAACGACGGTTGCGAGACGGTCTCGGGTCATGGTCGGAATCGTCCGTCCATTCGGATTAGAGTTTTCGCTTGTTTCTTGAAGTGCAGATTTCGTGGCAGGCGCAGCACTTTGTGAACCTGCATGTGCAGATTTCGTGGCAGGCACAACACTTTGTGAACCTCCATGTGCAGATTTCGTGGCAGGTGCAGCACTTTGTGAACCTGCATGTGCAGATTTCGTGGCAGGCACAACACTTTGTGAACCTCCATGTGCAGATTTCGTGGCAGGTGCAGCACTTTGTGAACCTCCATGTGCAGATTTCGTGGCAGGCACAGCACTTTGCGAACCTCCATGTGCAGATTTCGTGGCAGGTGCAGCACTTTGTGAACCTCCATGTGCAGATGTCGTGGCAAGCGGAGCACTTTGTGAACCTCCATGTGCAGATTTCGTGGCAGGTGCAGCACTTTGTGAACCTCCAGGTGCAGATTTCGTGGCAGGCACAGCACTTTGTGAACCTCCATGTGCAGATTTCGTGGCAGGCACAGCACTTTGTGAACCTCCATGTGCAGATTTCGTGGCAGGCACAGCATCTGGGGAGGTCAAACCTGAGAACTGGCGACTTTGTAGTACAACTCTAGTAACTTCAGTACGCGGAGCAATCTGTGCAGCTAGAAGCTGAGAACTGGCGACTTCGTAGTACAACTTTAGTACACGGAGTATCTGGCGAGCTGGAAGCTGAGAACTGGCGACTTTGTAGTACAACTTTAGTACGCGGAGTATCTGTGGAGCTGGAAGCTGAGAACTGGCGACTTTCTAGTACAACTTTAGTACGCGGAGCAATCTGTAGAGCTGGAAGCTGAGAACTGGCGACTTTCTAGTACAACTCTAGTACGCGGAGCAATCCGTAGAGCTGGAAGCTGAGAACTGGCGACTTTCTAGTACAACTTTAGTACGCGGAGCAATCTGTAGAGCTGGAAGCTGAGAACTGGCGACATTGTAGTACAACTTTAGTACGCGGAGTATCTGGCAAGCTGGACGATGAGAACTGGCGACTTTGTGGTGCAACTTCAGTAACTTCAGTGCGCGGAGCAATCTGTGCAGCTAGAAGCTGAGAACTGGCGACTTCGTAGTACAACTTTAGTACACGGAGTATCTGGCGAGCTGGACGAGGAGAACTGGCGACTTTGTAGTACAACTTTACTACGCGGAGTATCTGTGGAGCTGGGTGATGAGAACTGGCGACTTTCTAGTACAACTTTAGTACGCGGAGCAATCTGTAGAGCTGGAAGCTGAGAACTGGCGACTTTCTAGTGCGTGCGTTTGACTGGAGGACGCGCGTGTTGGAGAGAACGTGGACACTCCTATAGGTCAATTTCTTCTTATAGGAAACTTCCACCGCCGGCTTGCCCGGGAACTACTTGTAAGGCACCTGTTACTACTAGTAAGGCACTTGTTATTACTAGTAAGGCACCTGTTACTACTAGTAAGGCACTTGTTACTAGTAGGGCACTTGTTACTACTAGTAAGGCACCTGTTACTACTAGTAAGGCACCTGTTACTACTAGTAAGGCACCTGTTACTACTAGTAAGGCACTTGTTACTACTAGTAAGGCACTTGTTACTACTAGTAAGGCACTTGTTACTAGTAGGGCACTTGTTACTACTAGTAAGGCACCTGTTACTACTAGGAAGGCACGTGTTACTACTAGTAAGGCACCTGTTACTACTAGTAAGGCACCTGTTACTACTAGTAAGGCACTTGTTACTACTAGTAAGGCACCTGTTACTACTAGTAAGGCACTTGTTACTACTAGTAAGGCACCTGTTACTACTAGTAAGGCACCTGTTACTACTAGTAAGGCACCTGTTACTACTAGGAAGGCACTTGTGACTACTAGTAAGGCACTTGTTACTACTAGTAAGGCACCTGTTACTACTAGTAAGGCACCTGTTACTACTAGTAAGGCACTTGTTACTACTAGTAGTAAGGCACCTGTTACTACTAGTAAGGCAGCTGTTACTACTAGTAAGGCACCTGTTACTACTAGTAAGGCACCTGTTACTACTAGTAGGGCACTTGTTACTACTAGTAAGGCACTTGTTACTACTAGTAAGGCACCTGTTACTACTAGTAAGGCACCTGTTACTACTAGTAAGGCACCTGTTACTACTAGTAAGGCACTTGTTACTACTAGTAAGGCACCTGTTACTACTAGTAAGGCACTTGTTACTACTAGTAAGGCACTTATTACTACTAGTAAGGCACCTGTTACTACTAGTAAGGCACCTGTTACTACTAGTAAGGCACCTGTTACTACTAGTAAGGCACCTGTTACTACTAGTAAGGCACTTGTTACTACTAGTAAGGCACCTGTTACTACTAGTAAGGCACCTGTTACTACTAGTAAGGCACCTGTTACTACTAGTAAGGCACCTGTTACTACTAGTAAGGCACCTGTTACTACTAGTAAGGCACCTGTTACTACTAGTAAGGCACCTGTTACTACTAGTAAGGCACCTGTTACTACTAGTAAGGCACTTGTTACTACTAGTAAGGCACCTGTTACTACTAGTAAGGCACCTGTTACTACTAGTAAGGCACCTGTTACTACTAGTAAGGCACCTGTTACTACTAGTAAGGCACGTCTTACTACTAGTTAGGCACCTGTTACTACTAGTAAGGCACTTGTTACTACTAGTAAGGCACCTGTTACTACTAGTAAGGCACCTGTTACTACTAGTAAGGCACCTGTTACTACTAGTAAGGCACTTGTTACTACTAGTAAGGCACTTGTTACTACTAGTAAGGCACCTGTTACTACTAGTAAGGCACCCGTTACTACTAGTAAGGCACTTGTTACTACTAGTAAGGCACCTCTTACT
>CAXIVM010002604.1:0-39560 GCA_964035705.1 Porites rus | reverse complement strand
ATGCTAAGGAGGGAAGCAAGGCTGCAGAGTTTTCAAAACAGTTCAAGGCCCTGGGCTGACAATTCGATTTTTCCTGCGCATTAGAAGGGAAAGTCCATCTAGGCCACACGGAAAAACGTAAGACAGAGCTGAGAGAGACCTTAACATGTTTTATAGGCCTTAAGCAGATCTCTCCGAAGCAAGCGGAGAGTCTTCGAGGTAGGATGCATTGGTACGAGAGTTTCGTTTTCGGCAGGGTGGCTAGTCAGGCTGTGCACACAGTTGGAAACATTTCCACCTTGAATGAAAACACCCACAGGCTCTCAACTGTTGAGTTGAATGCCTTAAAGTTGTTAAGGGACCGTGTCTTGGTTTCTTCTCCTCTCACCTTGTCCCCTAGTTCCTTGGAGTGTTGGGTTATCTTCACTGATGGGGCGTGTGAAGGTGACGACAAAAAGGTTGGGTCGGTTGGGGGAGAGATCTTCGATCTTCGGGTCTACAGTCCCTGAAGGTTACATGGTACACCTCCTCAGTAAATCTCAAAATCCCATCTACGAGCTTGAAACGTTGCCGGTGCTGATTGCCATGTCCCTTTGGAGACGTTTGCTTATAAAGTCCCAGGTAGTCTTCTATATAGATAACGATGCCGCGAAATCAGGACTTATTATTAAGGGAGCTGGAGCAACGGACGAGGCTAGTAGACTGACATGCAGTGCATTACTTGGTTCTCGAGAGTGCCACCCCATTCGAATGTAGCGGATGGGCCTAGCCAACTTTGTTTCAGCTCGAGTCTCTTGAGAGGGGCCGTCGTGGAAGAGATCCCCTGGGAAGACTTCCTTGGCTAGATTCGAAGCCTGGACTGACATGGGGGTGTCGGCGGGTCCAGACTTTCGTATTCACCCCTGTGCGTGAAAAAGGAGCGCATTGCGGTCGGTCGTGTTTCGCGCACACTTGCTTGGTATGCTAGCGCTTGTCAGTGAACAATGTGGCAGCAAAGTTCAAGGTGAACGGTTTCCATAGGAAATAAGTGATGGCACAACTTGATATCTTTTTGTGGCTTGCTGATTGTATGGCTTTCAATTTAAAATTTAGCAGCCTGCTTGCTTGGAGAGCTGAACGCAGGACCTCTGAATCGAGGTTGGGCGATTAGCTTTGGCTCGGAGGGTGAGATGTTTCAGCACGAAATTTGTCCAAGAAGAACACGTAACATGTTTGCTTTTTGACGCAACTCAATGAGAAACGAGACAGACAAGTACAGAGTAAATTCTTGATTTCATTCCGCGCCATGGCTCTGATTGACTCTAGAGCATCCTTTGACGCTCAGTGTGACAAAATAAATGAGACACAGAGTTTGAAGAGGCTCACGCATGGAAGCAACTTGAGGTGTTTTTCTGAGCTAGGGTATGCAATTGGCACACCGCAAACGCCTGCTTCAGATGCTGATTTCAGGGCTTTTTGCGCAAACCTCAATAGCGGGGTTGAGCCGGACATGGCCACATGTCAAGGATCAGGCGGTTGCACTTTGAGGCATCGACCTTAGTTGTGGCGCATTTGAAAGCGCAAGTAACTCCAGATCAAGGCATTGAGGCAGTCAAGAAAATTCCGGCCGCAGAAAAGCAGGCTCGTCTTGTAGCACAGCAGGCCCGCTTGACCGGATTGCAAATTGTTGGAGAGTTGCAGCCTTCACATTCACTTGTAGATCTAGTTGCATCCATGATTGAATCGAAAGTGTTGTGTGGGTTCCGCCATCCAAATGTTCGAGTAGGGATTCGGAAGTGCAGAATCTTGGCAAGCAAAAATCTGCGACTCTGTCCATTGAACAACAGACTTTGAAAGTCACGCCCCAAAAGCTCCAAGCAGATGTGGACACCAGTACGGAGCTCAAGTTTCAATGGGCAATGCAGAGGAGTGCGGACTAATTGAGATTGATTGGGAAAACACACCAGGTATGGTTGCAACAACTTTTGAATTTGCTTTCGAAAGATGCGCCAGAAGGCTACAGCCGTGTGAGATTGGACCAGTTGGTAAAGGCTGATAAGGCATTATTCACTGTGATGGCACAGGAACTGCAGTTCGGCGACAAGAAATTGTCATCGTCTCCATCACCAATGAACCGTGCCATGTTAAGTTTGTCGACAGATCCTCGCATTACAATGCACTTGCTGCCACTGCCGAAGAACCTAAAGGCACCTATTCGTGATCCAGGAGATGACAAGTCGGGCCCACGGAAAGAACCGAAGAAACGACGAAACCAATCATCAAAAGCAAAGCAGTTGTGCCCCGAAGAGTTGAAGGCCTTCAAACAGATCGACGCCCAGAATAGGTCTATTTGTTGGGGTTTCAATCTTTCCAAAGGATGCAGAGAAACCGTAAACAATGGACGATGCAAGAAAGGCATGCGCATTTGTATCAAGTGTCACCGCAATAATCATGGCCTCCAGACTTGCAGATCCAAACAGGATTGAAGTCAGGCAGCCGGGGTCAGTCTCGGCAAAACGTGTTACAGGCCTTGAGGTTGAGGAATCTCAGGCAAACAGTGATGAACAGCGGCCTGGAGCTCAACAAATGTTGAAACGTCGTAGCCACACATTAGACCATGTGAACTTTTTGAGAGACCGCCTGCAGCAAAAGCGTTTGGCGGTTTCCGAAAAGTCCGCTCATCTTGATAAGCTCACTTGCAAACGTAAGTTTGAGTCTGTTGATGTTTCCGAACTTTTATTCATTGAAGTTTTTGCAGGAACCGCCACATTGACAAAGGCAGTTCGAGAGACTGGCATGTGCGTTGACCATAGTTCAAAATGGTCACATGGAGTGCGTATTGCTTTGTTCGACTTGACTTGTCCTGAACAGGTAGCTCAGTTGTCAATTCTCATTCATGAAGAAAGGCATCGTATAGCGTGGATTCACTTTGCGCCTGCCTGTGGAACAGCGTCAAAGGCCCGCGAGCGTCCATTCCCCAGCTTGGAAGCAAAAGGGTTTAGAATCCCAAAGCCCCTTCGTAGTTCCGAGTTCCCAATGGGCCTCCCAGGGTTGACCGGAGTTGATAAAGAGCGCACCGACAAAGCAAACCTTACATATCAAGCAACGACCGATTTATGCAAACAGGCTATAGCCTTGGACATTGCCTGCTCAATCGAAAATCCTGAAAATTCACCTTTTTGGGAGGTACCATGCATCGCCGCATTGACTGCTATCGGACATAATTGCATCTTTGATAATTGCATGCGTGGTGGAGAGCGGAAAAAGACAACCAGATGGTGGTCTCCAGTGCCTTGGTTTGAGTCGTTAAAGGGTTTGTGTGATAACACACATTCGCATAAATCCTGGGCCCCAATTCAAAAAGATGGTCGCCTGGTTTATCCGTCCGCAGAAGAAGCAGCTTAACTTGAGTTGCTGTGTAAACGTTTGGCGTCCATCCTGATAAAGAAATGTAAAGCTTTGGGTGCAGTGATCTCATCAGATTTGGCCACTCAAAAGTTGCATACTGCCGTAAACACTCATCGATTCTTGTTGCACATGCTGCCGCGTGGAAAGCAATTCCGGCCGCTAGTGTCCGAGTTTGCTTCTTATGTTCCCTTGCTGCACCTGCGTGACAAGCCACTGACGCACGCTCTTGCCAATTTCCCAAAGGCGCAAGGTCTACAAGTCGGCAGGTGTGGGAGTGGGGTGAGATTCGGGCCGACAGTAGGTTTGATTCGTTTTCACTTTCCATGGAGCTGAAAGCAAGAGTTGGATCTTTGGTTAAGTCTTCCAAAGTAGAGTTGCACCAAATAGGTATTCCTAGAGGGCCAGAAGACTTTGTAGCTCGAGCTGTTAATTGCGGTCATCCCAGATCACATGCCACTCACTTGAGTGCTGAAGTCACTAAGGTTTTAGAGGAAAACTTGTGATGATGAGTGTGATTCGGACTTGGCGAATGCACGTGTCAACTTCATCAAGAGGTGGAGCATAAGAGCTGCTGAGTTGGTAGATCCAGAGTCGTCGTTAAAGAGCAACATGCCCGAATATTTGAGTTCCTTGCTTCGACCTAAGAGGCTTCTGCTTCTTAAAGAAATGCTAGAGGAACTCGAGTACCCGGACGTTAAGTTGTGTGAAGACATCAGCCAAGGTTGTAGATTATCAGGCTGGTTGGAAACCACTGGAGTTTTCCCTCCTTGTGTGAAACAGCCTCAGTATAGTCGTGAAACTTTGCTGCTGCTGGCAAAGGGTTTGAATATGTCAATTGTGTCTCAAAAGTTGAATGTTCCGAAACTTCAGACAAGACAGCAGAAGAGACTTGAAATCAGACCTTAGAAGAAGAAGCAGAGAAAGGTTATGTATGGCTTGACAACGTCCAGGCCCCGCAGTCTTTCGTCCTTGCAAAACGTTTTGGACTGAAACAGTCTGATAAAGTAAGAATGATTGATGACTGCACCATTGGTGGGCTAAATAAAGCCATCGGGGTGGTAGAAAAGTACAAGATCCACTCAGTTGAAGAAATTGCAGCCTTCTTGAGTTGGATGCTAAACTTCATGAAGCAAAGAGGCAAACGCTTTTGGATTGTTGGTAGGACCTTTGATTTGAAAGCTGCCTACAAGCAATTTGGCATTCACCCAGAAGACCGAAGCCTTCTTAGGATAATTTGCAGGCACCAGGAAACTGGAAAAGCCATTTACTTGGGAGTAAATGCGTTGCCATTCGGGGCCGTCGGATCGGTTGGTGCTTTCCTTCGGGTTAGTATGGCCCTTTGGTTTATAGGGGTGAGAGGGCTTAGATTGGCCTGGTCTTCTTTCTTCGACGATTACACCGTGATTGCCAAAGAGTCTCTTGCCAGAAATGCCCAGCAGTCCGTGGAAGCGCCTTTCGACTTACTAGGCATGAAGTATGCTAAGGAGGGAAGCAAGGCTGCAGAGTTTTCAAAACAGTTCAAGGCCCTGGGCTGACAATTCGATTTTTCCTGCGCATTAGAAGGGAAAGTCCATCTAGGCCACACGGAAAAACGTAAGACAGAGCTGAGAGAGACCTTAACATGTTTTATAGGCCTTAAGCAGATCTCTCCGAAGCAAGCGGAGAGTCTTCGAGGTAGGATGCATTGGTACGAGAGTTTCGTTTTCGGCAGGGTGGCTAGTCAGGCTGTGCACACAGTTGGAAACATTTCCACCTTGAATGAAAACACCCACAGGCTCTCAACTGTTGAGTTGAATGCCTTAAAGTTGTTAAGGGACCGTGTCTTGGTTTCTTCTCCTCTCACCTTGTCCCCTAGTTCCTTGGAGTGTTGGGTTATCTTCACTGATGGGGCGTGTGAAGGTGACGACAAAAAGGTTGGGTCGGTTGGGGGAGAGATCTTCGATCTTCGGGTCTACAGTCCCTGAAGGTTACATGGTACACCTCCTCAGTAAATCTCAAAATCCCATCTACGAGCTTGAAACGTTGCCGGTGCTGATTGCCATGTCCCTTTGGAGACGTTTGCTTATAAAGTCCCAGGTAGTCTTCTATATAGATAACGATGCCGCGAAATCAGGACTTATTATTAAGGGAGCTGGAGCAACGGACGAGGCTAGTAGACTGACATGCAGTGCATTACTTGGTTCTCGAGAGTGCCACCCCATTCGAATGTAGCGGATGGGCCTAGCCAACTTTGTTTCAGCTCGAGTCTCTTGAGAGGGGCCGTCGTGGAAGAGATCCCCTGGGAAGACTTCCTTGGCTAGATTCGAAGCCTGGACTGACATGGGGGTGTCGGCGGGTCCAGACTTTCGTATTCACCCCTGTGCGTGAAAAAGGAGCGCATTGCGGTCGGTCGTGTTTCGCGCACACTTGCTTGGTATGCTAGCGCTTGTCAGTGAACAATGTGGCAGCAAAGTTCAAGGTGAACGGTTTCCATAGGAAATAAGTGATGGCTCTTTGGAACAAAGATTCTCACCATATTTCATAAAAGGAAAAGATTTTCATGTATGAAAATTTAGTGAGCTGCACTTGTGACACGGGACATTCGAATCGGAATGAATCGAACACCGCCGGAGCTGGGCTCCAGGGAGGGCGGTGGGTAGAGCTTTAAAACAAAGCTTGTTCGTAGCGTATTTGCCTGTCACCCACCCTGACGCATTACAGCCCACCCACGGGCAACTGCTCACATCGTGCCACCGTCGGCGCGTCCTTCGATACACTCCATGTCTTCCAACCGAACCATCGCGGTGTGGAACACGTACATCACTTGTCAACCAAGTCAGATGCCTAACCCAGCCGTTGTGTCGGCGGGTCCAGACTTTCGGATATACCCCTCTACATGAAAAAGGAGCGCATTGCGGTCGGTCGTGTTTCGTGCACACTTGCTTGGTATGCTAGCACTTGTCAGTGAACAATGTGGCAGCAAGGTTCAAGGTGAACGGTTTCCATAGGAAATGAATATATAAGTGCTTATCTTTTTCAACGACTACAAGGTCTTCATTTATGATATGTCTGTGTTTGAATAGCGGTCTATTTACCAGTCTTTGGAAGCGTTCAGGCGTATTGACAATGTCAAAATCATTATGCTTTCTTACATTCTCCATGGTCTTGCCGTATACGCTATTATTCATTAACTTAAACCAACTCTGAAGAAGATGGCCCAGAAACCCCCACAAGTGAGTCAGATGGTCTGTCTGTCAGGCAATGTTAATGTTCACGCCAGCAAGCTCCCTTCCAGATCCTCCGGAAGTCCTGTTTTTCCAGATAGTCCTGTTCGCGACCCGGACATCGGCCAAGATGTGCAAATGCCTGTTTGTCTTGAGCAAACCACCCCCGACCCCCAACCAGTGGAGATTGAAAGCAGTGCGAAGCAAACGGTTGAACCGAAAGTCCCTGCCACTACCACACGTACACTGCGTCCAGATTCGTTTGATTGGTCGCAACAATTTCGGTTGACTTTTTCCGATTCTTCAAAGAGAACTCCGCGTGGAGCTTGGCAAGCTCGGTGTTTGTATCATGAGAAGAAGGACAAAACTCGCTGCGTACGAAGCACCAGTGATAACGCCAAAGAGCTCTGCAAACGCCTGCTTATGAGCTGGTGCCTGGAGGCGCCTTTGCGCAAAACAAAAACATCTCACGCGGCCGTGCCATTGCGAGTGTCAGATGTACTTGAACAGGAGATCTTGGATTCCCGCCTCGCCCAATCACGAAAGCTAGCGAAGCTAGCTGGAGTTACTCTTGCGATAGCAAGGTTTCTTTCGACCGGGTGCAAATCCTAACCCCTGATTTTTCAGGTCGAACCCTCCCCTGAAATGTAGAGCCTACTTGTACAGGTTCCACTCCAGTGGCCTATCTAGTGTGTCCATGCTTGACTGCCGCAAGAGGATAAGACTCTGCGCATAAAAGACACTAGCGGTCTGCGCCTCAACCGTGTACGCCCTAGTCACTCTTTCAGTGGTAGCGGAGCAGTGACCCTGGAAGACCCAGGTGAGCTCCTTTCCTAGGCATAGAATTGCTTGTATAGGCAAACGGCCATGGATTGGATTGACGACTGGGAAGAGCCTGATGCGGATGTGGCTTATGAGCCAGCAGCCTATGTGAATAGGCATGCGAGAAGAGAACCAGCAGCTATAGCAACGACAACACAGGTCACTACAAAGGTGCCCCCATCTTATGATGGAAAGACTTCATGGTTTTCCTATGAGGATGCCATAGACGATTGGTGCGATATCACCGAGCTGGAGGATGAGAAGAGAGGACCAGCATTGAGAAACAGATTAGAAGGAGAAGCAGCTGTATACAAACGAGTTCTAGACAGAGATGCATTGAAGGCGAATGATCCACCAGGAGCTGGAGTAGATTATTTCAAACGAGTACTACGACCATATTTTGTGAAAGGATCAACCAATGTATTCCTGTATAGGTTTATGCAATTCGTGCGATTCAATCGAGGATCAGCTGACATGATGAAGTGGATGACAAGATTTCAGATTTTACTCCAAAGGCTTATGAGCAGTTGGATGGACATGTTAGAGCCAGTGACACAAGCACATCCTCAGGTACAAGCTCAGATGCAAGCTGATGCAGTGATAAATGGAGTAGCTCCAACAGCAGAAAGAATTCAGGAAATCATGCAGACTATCAATGGCAATTTGAGAACCTTTCATCAGAATGACTTTCCTTTAGGAGAAAATCTCATTGCCTTGCTTATGCTGTCACTTGCAGATTTGTCTCAGGACCAGAGGAACACTTTGACTTCTTTGATGACTCATCGTGGTAGGGTCCTGCAGCAATACACCACAACCGAGTTGAGGACAGTTTTCATTGAGATGTTCTGCACGACAAAGACTTCAGTAGACAATCCTCTGATGCAGCCGACAGGCGCTGGAGGTAGGAGATCATTTCTCGTGCTTGATGAAGGAGAACTCGATGGTACTTATGGCTATTGGGCCGAAGACGAAGAAGATGGAACAGAAGGATTTCTTGATGCCCTGGACGATGTCTTTTGGGTATATGATGAACAGAATTTCTCTTGGTTCCAGAGGAGATTCCAAGGAAGAAGAGCCAGAAAAGGCAAAGGAAAAGGAAGAAGAAAAGGAAAAGGCAAAGGAAGATCAGGCCGCAGATTTTTCAGACCTCGTGGAAAAGGAAAAGGAGGAAAGAGACGAGGTAAAGGCCATTATGCTGATGAGCAATCGCCAACTTATCCAGATGAGTATTATGAAGAGAATCCTTATGAGGATACTTGGGAGTCAAACCAAGTAGCATATGATGCCATTATTGCCGAAGATATGAATGAATGCCTTCAAGGAGAACATGAAGATGTCAATGACTTTTGGCAACAACTTGAAGAAGCATGGTTTTCCCATAAAGGAAAAGGAAAAGGCAAGAGAAAAGGCAAGAAAGGAAAAGGAAAAGATAAAGGAGATGGCAAACAAGATGCAAACTGTGCAAATCAACAACAGCCACGTTCTTTGCCTGCACCTTCAAGATCTTCACAAGCATCAGGAAGCCGCCAAGGTTTCTTTGCACATTGTGTGACAACAGCAGCTGAAGTCAGTGACAGTGAGGTGAACTTGCTGTCAGGCATGATGACCTCATGTCAAGATGAAGCTGACTGTAAGGTCAACAATGGTGAGATGATCTTCGATGGCATGAGTGCCCCTGTGAGGTACTCTTTGTCAAAGGAGATGCTCACAAGTGCTCCTGATGGCTTTGCGCTTATGAGCGCTGAGGAAGAGGTGAATGAGATGCAGGCTATTTCATTTTTGACTGAGAATCGCTTCCCGCCAACTATTGCAATCCTGGACATTGGATGCACTAGAGCTATGGGATCAAGGCGTGCAGTCGATTATTTTTGCAACTATGTCGACAATCACCCAAATTGTGGATTATGGTACTTTTTTGAAGCTACCAAGAGCAAGTTTTACTTTGCCAATTCCCAGAAGGCTTCTTGCTCTCAGAAACTGGTGATTTACATGTATGATCGTGCATGGACGATCCACAATACAGAGTTCGACATAGTGGAAGAAGGAGAAGTCCCTTTGCTTATGAGCTTGCCACAGATGAGAAACTTAGGATTTGAACTCAGGCTGACACCTCAACATGCTTATCTGACATCGATGCCTCTTGGTATCAAATATTTGGAGTTGAAGGTTGCAGCCAGTACTCATCTTGTTTTGGACTTCCAAGATATCGCATGGTATTTGTCTGAAGTGCGTTTACAGGCTCGGCGTGAGAAGAGTTTTTACTCTCACTTCACTCACTATGAATATGGCAAATATTTCTGTTGATCACAATAGTGATGAAGATGAAGCTGAGCATGCGTATCCTGTGGTTGATGACTGGGAAGTAGATGTTCACAAAAGAGAACTGATACGTCACCACAAGGATTACAGGAAGATTCTTTTCCCAGCAACTAAGTCCTGTCCTGTAGACACTGACTTGCTGGAAGACTTGCGACTGACAATCATCAAGAAGAAAGAAGGAGGAGAAGAAATCAAGAAGCTAGATGATTGGCGCAAGGCAAAATGGAAGGACCTACAAATTGGCTATGAATGGCGTGGTAGAACAATTTTTAAGTTCAAGCCAGATGCCAAAATTCCAGATCTAAAGATCAGGAAGGCTGGCATTGAGCACCGTGGCATTGGTGATCCCGATGCAGTGGTGCGCTCCTCCTCAGAGAAGGTTCCCATTGCAAGGGACAGGGAACCAGGCTTCTCTTCAGAGAAGGAAGGTGTACCATCCAGTGCCGCGGAAAAGCCTGTGCCGCCAAAGTTTCGGTATACGCCCAAAGGTTTTGATCCATTTTGGAAAGGACACAAGTCGAAACCATCTGAGCCTCAACATGATTTAAAGGGTGATGATCCTGAGGGGTATACTCCTTCAGAACCACCTGAGAGGCCAGAAGGTGAACTTGTAGAAATTCCCAAAGCATCAAAAGGACAATCAAGTGATAAACATGAACCACTTGAACCAGGTGATGGCGCTCTTGAGCCTAGGCGGATTTCAATTCCATTACCTGGTAGTGAAGTTGCAATGACACCGGCATATAGGAAGATGTTGCAGAGACTGGAGGACAAGGTAGAGCTTTATAAGCTTCATGTGAAGCACTACCATATGAGTCCTACTCAGTTTCGTAGACGTGTTTCTATGTTGAAGCTTCCTGACTCTGTTTTAGAGAAGTATGAATCAGTTGTCAGGAACTGCCGTGTTTGTAACACTTCAGTGGCACCTCCGCCACGAGCCAGAGTCTCCGGGATTAGAGCTTCATGTTTTGGTGATGTTGTTTTTGCTGATCATTGTGAGGTTGAACTTCAAAAGAACAAGTATATCATTCGACTTGTTCTTGATGGTGCCACAAATCTTCTCTGGGCTACGGCACAGAAAGACCTCATAGATCAAACCACCATCCAAGCATTGAGGCAGTGGTCTGATGAGAACAACTGTGTTCCGAAGGCCATCGTAGGAGACGAAGCCTTTTTCACAGATGCTTTTGTTGAATACTGCAGGTTTCATGGTATACAACAATGTCCTTGTGGGCCAAGAACTCCTTGGCCGAACCGAGCAGAGACAGCTGTATGTTTGTTCAAACGTATGTGGCATGTTATGAAAGTAGATCTGGATGACCCACGTCTTCGTGGTGTTACGGTCAGAGAAGTGGTCAAGAAAGTAGTGTGGGCAAGAAATTGTCAGTTGACTATCAGTGGATATTCACCAATAGAGATAGCAACTGGAAGACGTCCACCAGATCTTTTTGACCTTGAGACCGCAAGCCCTGAGCAATTGTCAGCTAGTGCAGCCGCACAAGATCGTACAAATCTGGAACTACAACGTGTAGCCTTGAGAGCTCATCAAGAAGCGCGACAAGCTCAGGACCTTCGAGCAGATCTTGCAAGAAGGACTATGCCAAGTGACGGTCCATATTTCCAAGGAGAGAAGGTTTTTATTTGGACTCAGGATTCATCAAAGTTCAAGGATAAAGGACGTTGGGTTCGTGCCACAGTACTTGGACAAGAAGGAGCTATGGTCCAAGCCAACACTGGTAAGGCAGTGGTACGTGTGAATCAGTCGAAGGTTAGACGTGATCACGATGAGTGGCATGATGTTTCCATACCGGCCGGCATTAGACGATGAAAATCCGGAGAACTTACGTGAAGATCACGAACTGTATGTTGATGCCGAATTTGGAGAACAGTCTTTTCTTTTGTAACGATGATCATCCTGATGTTGTTGAGTTACTTCATGGAAACAGTGGATTATCTTGGTTCCTTTCAAGGAACGGTGTTAGAGTTGCATCTCCTATGGATTTCAAGGCAGGATACAACTTTTCCACTCTGAAGGGTCAAGATGCTATCTGGCAGCAACTTGAGAGGTTGCAGCCCCACTGTATAGTGATCAACAACCCTTCTCCCAAACAGAGCAGAGCTTCTATTTGGTTGCTATGTTGTATGTGATTGAGTGGCAGTGGAGAAGGAAGAAACATGTGTTTGTGACTGTTCCCAAGGGAAACAAATTTTGTTTGTTCTTGCAGAAGTTCATTTCTTCTTTGAAGAATCCGGTCTTTAACTTTGATGTGGATATGAATTGTTTCTGCTATTGTCCTAAGGGAATTAGTTACGTGACAGTCTTCCATCCCTATGCATCCTGCCAAGGATGGAAAGGTATTGGTGACTGTTCATTCCAAGCTAAAACAGTGCAAGCCACTAGAAGCAACCAGTACTTTAAGGATGCTGACTGGAAGAAGTTTCCATTTTCATTTTTGGTTGAGATGAATCGTTTCCTTCCTTATGGTGAGACTTCCGATATACGTCAGAGTTTCCTTATTGAAGATCTTCTGGAAAATTTTGACTCTGGAAGTTTGTGTGGAACAGCTCTTTTGTTAGAAAGAGAAGCTCATCAGTCAATTTTGTTGAATTCCGTAAGAACGGAAGAGACGACGGAAATTCCGGTTCCACTTCGACATATACTACCACAAAGGTTCACTACTACTGAACTGATCAGAACTTTGAGGCAGGTTGATGCACTACCTCAGAGATCAGAGTTTGATGTGACAACATCCTCTGATTCTCGAATTGTATCATTGATTCCAGGCCTGAAGGAGATTAGACGAAGAACCTTGCCACAGATGTATTTTGAAAGATGTAAGGTTTATCGTGGTACCTTTGGTAAAGTGCATCCTCTTTTCAACTCTGAAGATGATGCCGTGTTGATTATGTGGAAGCCAGGAAAATACCATCAGGTTTTCTTTATGTTTGTGTCACAACTGTCTCCTCATCATGAACAGTTTTTGGTAGATCATTGGAGTATGTGAGTTTTCGAAGCAGAGACGACAGGCGCCGTGAAGCGTGTTGTGACTCCTGATGAAGTAGCTCTAGAGGATCCAAGGGATCAACCTCCAGACTACGGACCACCAATGGATGATGATATGGCTTATGAGCCAAATCCAGTCTCGGGGGAACAGCAATATTTTGATCCAGATGATGAAGATATGTTTCCGCCTGGTGATGGACTGGGTGGTAACCCTGATGATCATCAGGGTGGACAACCTCCAGGACCACCTCCGACAGGTCCCGGAACTGTTCCGAATCAGTTCGGAAATCCCGATGTTCCTTTGGAGCAGCTTGGATATCCATCGAGCGATCCGGAAGAGGCAATGCCGGAGATTTCGAGCGAATCCCGTCCGCCAGATGATCCGGGTCAACCGCCGATAGGTTTTCCGATCGATACGGATCCTGTTCATCCGTTCGTTCCGTCGCCCGATTCGAACACACCGGAGCCAGAACCATATGTTCCGGAGAATCGTGAACGTCACAGCAAGCACATGAGGAAGCTTTCTGTGGATTCAACTGATGCTTTGCCAAAAGCGAAGGTGAAGTTTCAGGTTAAACGTTCTAAGGTTCAGTTACCAGGACATGACTGACGAACCTATTCCGGCACCTCCGAAGTCTGTTCCAAGAAGTCTATTTCCTGGACACTCGGAGAATCCGACAGCATCAAGTTCGAATCAGCCACAAGCGGCCGACATTCCAGTGCCTCCGAGCACAATCGAAGATGACGACAATCAGACGACTGATTCAAATGAGACAGATTCAGAACCTCTTTTTGATGAAGAAGATGTGAAAGGTTTTGAGAAGGATCCAGACAAGGATCTGGATGATGAGAAGAATCTTTTTGTTAGTTTTGACGATATGGACTTCTGTGTCATAGGTCCGAACCAAGCTCCTCCGAGTTTTAACTCGTATGACCCGAAGGGCTTTTCACAATTCTGCCAGTATCTGGCGAAGACCACAGCTAAGAAGACGCCAAAGGCAGAGACTGTGATTACTCCGGAAGTGCTCCGGAAGTATGCCAAAGAGATGAAGCAAGCTAAACTAGAGGAGTTTCGCAGCTTTTTAGATTTTACTGCGATGAAGTATCGTGATAGAAGAAAGCACAAGATCGATAACTATATTACCGGTCGATGGGTCCTGACCATCAAGATTGACAAAGATGGTAATTTTAAGAAGTTTAAAGCCAGATGGGTCTGTCGAGGCTTCCAAGATGCCCAGAAATGGGACCTTCAGACGGACTCGCCAACCGCGACCAGGTATATGGTTTTCGCGTAGCATGTCAGCATGCAGCCTCTGCCTTTTGGGACCTGTTACACATCGACTTGAAAACTGCCTTTCTTCAGGGGGAACTTTACGACCTCGAGCGACGCGTTATTCACGTTCAACTTCCGACCGACATCGGATTGCCGCCGTATCTTGTCGGATTGTGCACCCGTTCGGTGTACGGATTGAGTGATGCGCCTCGTCGCTGGTGGAATCGACTCGACAAGTTTTTGCACTCACTCGGTTTAGTTCCGACTCGAGCCGATCGGTGCACGTACGTTTGCTACTCCGGATGTTTGAAGGTTCCTAAGGCTGTGAACTACTCGTCAGAGGAGATGCCAGCCGAACCGGAACCGGTCTCTTTCTACGTAGCAGGTGCGCCGCCGAACGAATTCCACGACACAGCGGAGGAAGTTCGTAGGTCTTTTCTCTGTGAAGAACGTCTGTTTTCGGTGTGTTACGGAAATAGGATGGAGAAGACGGTGACGCGTAACCAGCTTAAGGTAGAGGATGGAAAATGGACTCCTGTGATAGATCAGGAACTTCAAAATTTCCTTGACTCTATAGAGCACAAGGCAGGTTGGCACCAATATGCAAATGGCCATGCTCAAGTGGCGTATCGCGCTAAAGCTCTTCGCACTCCCGAACCTACGTATTCGCGCTCACGTTTTTGTTTTCGGACTTCAATAGTTAAGCGTAAAGGTGTTTGGTGGCTTCTCGAGACAAACAAGGATATTCGAAACGAGAAGAATACAGTGACGTTAGAGGAGGAAGCTGAAACGCTTGTCAGTCTTTTTCTTCCTGCAGAACATACGTACACTGTGACACAAACGCCTCAGCTTACACCTGAAGTGGTGGAAGAGTTGCTTGAGCATTTCATGGACCCTGTGCATGGCAGTAATTCTAAGAATAGGTCACCCATTGGTATGTAATGTTTACATGTTGATGATCTTTTTGTGACAGGTAATGATATCTTTTTGAAACAGTTCAAGGAGATTGTGAAGTCACAGTTTAAGATTGGACATGAGGACACTAATGCTGATGTTTACTGGACAACGTGTTTCTTGGAAGATGCAAGAGAAGACCAAGAAGAAAGAGTATATCTCAGTAGAGCAATCCCTTTGTGTTCAGGAATTGACTGAGATTATCATTCCAAAAGGTTTGAAGGATGAGGACAAGTGTGACAAAGACATGCACACTGCCTTCAGACCCCTTCTTGGCAGCATAAACTGGTTACAATCCAGAACACAATTCCAAGCATGCTACCAATTCTCAAGGTCAGCATCAGCATCAGCAGGACCTACAATAGGTGATTGCAAGGCCCTGAACAAGCTGTGCAAACAAATCGCGACTGACCCTATGGAGTTACGGTTTTGGCCACTTGAAGGTAGTCCCCGTTTTATTGCTATGCCAGATGCCGCATTCAGGAACAACAGTGACAAATCCTCTCAACGTGCGATGGTTATTTTTATGGGTGAGCAAAGGAAGGCAAAACAGAAGAACACTAGAGGCTCACTTATTTTCTTTGAATCTTCTAAGATAAAGAGAACAACCCTGTCCACAACTGTTGCAGAGTTGTATGCATTTATGAAGTGTTATGGCGCTTGCCAAATGCTTAGAGGCTTGATCAAGGACATTACAGGTGACTCTACTGACATTCACATGCGCACTGATGCTAACAATCTTGTGACTACAGCTAGTACTACTCATGTTCCTGAGCAACAGGAGACTATTCATATGATCCAAATGCTTAGGAAGGAAGCATGCTCTGGTGCAATTGCTGACTTGTCACATATACGCACTCAGTGGTGTCTTGCTGACTGTCTTACTAAGAAGTCTGCTAGTCCTCAAGCTTTGATAGATGCAGTACGCAGTGGTTGTTTAAAGGAAGTTGATGCACATCCACCTTTTAGATCTCTTATAGAACACAAGGCATATATGCGTGGATGGCTTCCTACAGTATGCACACATGTTGATTTTTCTCATGATGTGTTTTATCTTGGAGATTCTTTGCACTGAGAGCGAGAGGAGAGAATTCAATGCATGTTGTTTTGTTTTGAGAGAAATTTGAATTTCTTTCATGAATTTGTGCCTGCGGCTCAAATTAGCTTGGCAAGATCAGCACTTTTCTTTCGAAGACTATTGCCTTGCATCGTCGACTACCTGTCATTTCTTAGACTCAGGACACCGGCCTCTGACCGGTGGACTTTGTGTCAACAGAGATGGCCGGTCAGGGAGCGTCAAATCCGGTCAATATCCTTGGGTATGCTCAAAACTGGTCGCGCAAGGTTCCTTGGGGAGAATCTCAGAATTGGGCAAATCGTTTGAGACGCCCACGTGCACTGGTTGAGTTCCAAAAGAACTCAGAGCAGGATGATTTGATCATAGCCGACATTCTAGCAATGTGTTTGGCACCTGAGAACTATGAAAGGTTCAATTTTCGAGTACGATGGTTCGCAGAGATTGCCAGATACGCTCTTGGCTATGTCACCCAACAGGAAGAGGATGAATATGAGAGAAGCAGACAGTTCGTGGCAACAAGAGTATTGTGGAGAACAACGAGTATGGAAAGATCTCCACAGGGCTCAACTATATGCTACGACATGATCGTTCTCTCGACAGATTAATGGACAGTAGGGCAATGGTAGAGCTTATGCCTCTGATTACAGAGGGAACTGCTCGTATGCCAGATCCATTCACTATTCGTCCTTTTGCAGTCTTTGCGATATTGCATAGCGATGATAAGCAAAGATTTCATTTGGTGATTCGCTTGGACAAGAATGTTTGGCACAACACAGGCCATCAATACGATATGCCCTTCTCCATGCGTGTAGGAGTGAATCAAGGGCATACAGGACTCTCATATAACATCAGTCCAGAGAAGTTGAATCATAGATTGACTTCTATTGAGGCAAGATGTTTGGGACATGTTTTTCATGTTACCAAGAAGGAGAACTGGGCCAGCATAGAAAGGTATGGTTTGATGAGAGATCATCAAAGTTGGAACAGAAGGAGTAGAGGTGAAGGAAGAGATTATGTTCATTTTATGTACAGCAATCCACAAACTTTGCCTTACATTCCTTTAGGTCCAGGTACAGTGGTTCCAAGAAGTTATAATCAGCCGTTATATGTGAAGCTTAACGTGATTCGTTGGCTTCAAGCAGGACGCCCTCTGTATTTCAGCAACAATGGAGTGGTGCTCGCACATTGTGATGTAGAGCCCACATACTTGGACATTAGTGTGTATGAACCACAACCACATGATGCTCCAGAACCAGCTAAAGAGTTGAAGATTCCTCTGCCAAAGGAGAAGATGGTGGAGAAGGTCAACAGAGAGAAGGAGCAACAAGATAAGGTGCGGTCCTTGTTTGCAAGACTCTCACAGGACACGGCATTTGCACAGGAAGTTATCAGGAGGATCAATGCCGATGAGCCTGGGGTGGAACAAACCAAAAGGCATATGTCTCTTTGGTTAGATGAGCTGACCCTCAATGCCATTGCAAGATTTTTCAGCTCAGAAAATCACCCTGCACGTGAGGACAATTGTTCACGATTGAGGTCACGTCAGGTGATACCTGAAGGCCACTATCAACCTGGATGGTCTTTGATTCCACCGAAGGAGATTGATGATCGTGATCCTTGGAGCATCTTAGGATATGATGCTCCAATAGTGATTGTCAATGGAGATGGTGTTACCACGAGGTCTTTGTTTATGGTACACCCTTTAGTTTTGAGCAAGGATCAGCAGAAACTGGTGAAGGCTGATGAGGAAGTGACTCGCTTTGACCACCTTTGGAAAGACATCACTTCAAAAGGCTCAACAGCAAGGACTTCTGGAGAACCTCAACAAGATGAAGAAGATGACTCTGCTCATGTTGCTGAGCGTGAGATGACATGGTTCATCCAGAATGTCAACAACCTGGTTCTCAACCCATGGATGGTATATGACATTGGCATGGTATCACTCCATGATCGCATAGGGACGCGTGTACTCCAGAGCACTGGAGAAGACGTGATCCTGGTGAGGGATTGGGACAGGTTGACAAGACACCAGAGAGAATATTTTTGCAGAAGGTATAAATTGCTACGTCCAAGTATTTATGGAACAGAGGAAGACCCCAAGACTTATGCACCTAGTTTTGAACCTGGAGTTTTCCAATGGATGGAGTTGGCACAAACTGGATACCAACAGTTTTTCTTCATCCGTGCTTGGGAGAATGGACGCCGCTGGGCTGAAATTCTGACAGACCATGGACTTTATTCTGCAGAACTTTCAAGTTTCTTGGATATGTGCCGAGATCCCAAATTGCTGGGTTGGAACTTTGGTATTCCTGAACCTCAGTGGGATAATTTTGGCAATTCAGTGGAGGAAGCATTCAACAATCCATTATTTGCCAAATTGCACTATCGTTTCAAGCAGGAGGAAGAGATTGGTCGTGTCATGCACCTTTTGTCTGAACTTGTTTGTGGCTTTTTCATCAAGGTGCTTCCCAGGTGGGTTCTTCGACATTCGATCTTGTGGGAAGATTTTATGATCTTGGATCCACATACAAATCTCCCGTTTACAAGACTTCCGAGGCCGCCTTACAAGCAGAAGAGGATCTAGAGAAGTATCATACACATTTTGCTATGAACTTCAAGAAATTCCGTTTTTCTGCAAGAGTTGTGTGGTATTTGATTGACCGTGACAGGAACCATTTAGATAGTTTTCTTCACAACTCCAACAGTAGATTTGTGCAACATGCATGCTATCAACTTCGTGAATATGTTCAGGGGCGTGTTGCAGTTTCTGATCCCTTGTAAGAGATGATCAAGAAGGAAGAGTTTGAACGCCAATACAATTCCAAGTTTTTGGAGGCGATTTCTTGCTCTCGTGTTGTAGTTGAGCCTGTAAATTCAGGAACGTTTGAGCCATCATCGAAGTTGAACTTAAAGGTACTACAAGACATCCTGAAGGGTATCTTCAAGATCCAGAAGGATGAGGAGCTTGCCAGAGAACGTGAAGAAGAAGAAGAACAGGCAGCTCAAAACATCTCAAACTTGATGGCAGATGATATGGAGCTTGATTTTGATGATGATAATGTTCCAGTATGGCGCTCCATTGTCGACAAGTACAGAGAAGGTGATCAGGTGCTACAGGGAGAAGCAGTGAAGATTACTCATCTTTTCAAGGATAAAAAGGACAATGAGAAGGCAACGGAAGCTTTCAGTTCAGAGAGGACAGATTATTATGAGACCTCAGACTCTCTTCCAAGAACCATGGGAGAAAATCTTGTAGAGGACTTGCCTCACCAAGGATGTCGCAGAACAAGCCTTTGAGGCAGGTGAAGAAGTTCCTCCTTACACAAGAGTCTCCACTATCACTGGAGAGATCTTCACTGGCAGTATGGAGATTATGAAAGGTGAAGATATGGAAGAGGAAGTCCCTGAAGAAGATCCTGCAGTTGAACTCGTAAAGGAAGAAGAAGTTTTTGATGAGAATGCAGGTGTTTTTCCTTCAGATGACACAAAGATGGAAGTGGACCAGGAGGAAGCCAAGGATGAGTCAACACCATACTTTCTGTCAAGAGAGATAGGTGAGGACTCGGCTGCATCATACTTACCATCAGGTGAGAAGGATGCTAGCCTTGGTGGTACTTCAAGTCCACGGAAATCTAAGAGAAGCCGCCTGAATAAAATTCCTGATCCTCATTTTCATGAAGAAGTTAAGGATGATGCAACGTTTGAGGAGAAGAAAAAGGCGGTGGAGAAGATAAGAGAGGTCAGAGAGGATGATGGAGAGAAAAAATTGGAGGCTGAAATCCAAGAATCTTTTCCATCTGAAGTAGTTGTTGATGCAGATCCAGTGGATGCTGACAATACCTATGAGTTGCATACTTCACCTTTGAGGTTGCTTGGAGAGCTTACAGGAGATCCAGGTATTGGTTTTTATCAACAATGCTTCAGGGAAACTCACGCGAGATTGCTGAATCATGTTTGTTTCAGAAAAGGTGAGATTTCCCATCCTCACTATCAGTCAAGGATCAACGAGAACGATTTTGTTCGATCCATTCGAAAGGTCTGTCCAGTACCTCCACCTGATTGTTATGAGGACAGCTCAGAGTATGACCTGAAGAGATTTTTCATCAATGATGACCGCATCATTTATTTGGATGATAAGTATCAGGTCGATTCCAAGGCCCTTGAAAGGGCAGAACAAGCTCGAGCAGATTTGGAGGTTACAAAAGAAGCAGTTGAAGGAAGAACTGGAATCCTATGGTCCTAAGGGACCCAGTTGGGACTACGTCACCTTCTATGAAGAGCTGTGCAGAAGGTTCCTCAAGGGAAGAATAGAAGAACAATATGGAACCAACCTATTGGCCAGCTCAGAGTCCTTGATATTTTTATCCTGGAATTATGGCAACATGGTTCGTGGTCAGAAATACACTACACCAAGGTTTTTCAAGGACTTGATAGTGCAATGAAGCCACGCAAGCAGAGCGCCATGTCACTTCAATATGAGCAGATTGAAAACAATCTTTTCTTCAACATGCTCTTCTTTTTACGTGCACATGTCGTGATTCTCCAGGAAGCTCATCTCCTTGTTCCTGCCAAGGATTTTCTTGAGCAAAAGAATTGGACAGTTTGTTTCAATGATTGGGAGAATCTTGCAGTGATGGCTAGATTGGCACCAGATGGCTATATCAAGATCATTGCTGGACATGACCAAGACCTTGGTCACTGTCAACAGCGTGATGTAACTTGGGCTATCTATGAGATTTGTTTTGGAGAAACAAGGCCTCGTCAAGATTTCAAGGACGCAGACTTTGAATTTGAGGACTATGGTCCTAAGGACCAGCGTGTTCCACTTACTCGAGCGAACATGCATACCATCAGAGTCTGTAATTATCATGTTGACACGCACCGTGCTGTGGATGCCCACCTATTGACAGGAGAACAGACAGCATTGATGCTTTATGAATGTTTTGTATATGAGGTGGACATCATTTCTGGTGATGCAAATAGTTTGGCCTACAGAATGTCTGGGTACAAAAGGCAGCCAATGGCTAACTATTATTACAGCACCATGCAGCATTGGATTCGCAAGTTTTCAGAAGCTCGTGTTAAAGCAGATCCTGGTATCAAAACACCTATTCCCAGAACATTTTACAGTTCATCTTCACATGTCCTCAAGCAATGTGAAATTTACTTTGAGAAAGTCTGGGAGGAATATTCTACAGAAGAAAAGGAAATATACCAGGGATCAAGGCTTGGCGATACGTGTTTGTCTACCATTGTTGAATGGGGTCATTCAATGAGTGATGATGAATATACAAATGCTACAGTGAGCACGAAGGAGTTCGTCTGTAATTTTTCAGAGAACTTTGCTATGATTGACGCGGAGGTTATGTGCTCAAGACCCACTGACGAAGACAGTCATGGTCCAATGTTTATCTCACTCAGACCAGCTTCCTTTTCATCTGGAGACAGGAAACTTTATCGCTTGGGCGAGACTCTTCGAGATGCGAACTTACGGAGGAAGGAGAGACAGAAGCAGAATAAAAGGAAAGGAAGGCCGCCAACTTCTGATCAAGCAGCTTCATCGACTGCAGCGGCATGAACTCAGAGCGGAGGCAGACTTTTAAATGATGGCTAGGAAGTGAAGATACTTCTGATTACAGTTGATACTTTGCTTCCAGGCTTGGCTTTGAGTTGCCAGGCTGAAGTTTTAATGAACTCTGGTTTGCAACAAGGAGAGACTTTTTATCAAAGAAGATACTCCTGCATTCCAGGTTTTTAAGCTTTAGCATGCAGATAGGTATGGACAGTTTTGCAAAACTGATGATATCTATCACAACCGCTTTTTTATGAAGTGACCTCTAATGGACAACCATTCATGGTTGATGATTAAGTCATTTTCTGAAGTTGCAATTGTAGCGCAAGATTTTTGTACATACATTTGCCGGTGTCTCCTTCCTTTTTGTTTTTGGCTGATTTTGATGTCAATGTGAGAGAGTCCTTTTGATGCATTTCGAATTTTGATTTAAGTCCTGTGTATGGAAGCGGCCGAGACCACTTTTTGAGAAGACCATTCCTCGGACCGATTTATGTGCGCTCCTTGCATTTTGCAAGGCATCTTAATTCATTGAAATTGTGCGGTCTTGAATTTTTAGTTCTTTCGTTACGCGAGTGTCGTTTACTGCTTTTCCAGGTCTCTGTGAAGATAAAGCCGCTTTCCCTTTTTAATTCAAAGCAGCTCTGGCTATTTAAGGGCTAGTGAGCGCCGGTACATGGTATCTTCGCCGGTGAACGATACAGTCTCCAGCCGAGGTACATTGTCTTTGACTTTGTATTTGAGGTGAGTCAGCTATTGCTCCCTCACTGTATTTAGTATACCTAGAGATTACCTTTTCTATAGTGTGCAATACACTGGAATTGGTAAGTACAGGGCACCGTAGTTTCCTTTTTAAGCTTACTAGAGCTTGCTGGACTGTTTTAGCCTTACGGTAGAAAAATAGTGTGTGACATACGCAATAGGCAGGAGTGGACATGAATTTTGTGCCTGCTGAAATGTAGAGACTACTTGTACAGGTTCCACTCCAGTGGCCTATCTAGTGTGTCCATGCTTGACTGCCATAAGGCTCAAGAGGATAAGACTCTGCGCATAAAAGACACTAGCGGTCTGCACCTCAACCGTGTACGCCCTAGTCACTCTTTCACCCCCTCCCCCCCACTAAATTCAATTCTCTCCTGGAGAACGTCTTCGTGAGCCTCTCATGATTTCAGGCAGAAAGAGTGCATATGAAATTCTAATCACGAAAGGTGTTCCCCGAGGGGATACATACCTAGAGTTTGTTTTGTGAAGCACGTCAATTCTCTCCTGGGGAACGTCTTCGTGAGCCTCTTATGGTTTCAGGATAGTTCAAATCCTATGATGCTCCGATTCAATGCTCACCGATGATCTGAGCCATGGGCAAGTTTGTTTTCCTAAGAATCTGTTTGAACATTTCGAGAGCATATGTTTGAACATTTAGAGAGCGTATGAAATTATATTTACGAAAGGTCGCCTCCGATGGGATAAATCACCATGTCGAACATTGTTTTTTTTCCTGCCTCTCGCGTTCTCTTCTCTTCCCGCTGTCCTACCTTTCGTGTCTCCCTCCTCTCAAGTATATAAGTATATGTGTATATGTACATATATATATATTTATGTAGATGTGTATATGTATATGTATATGTATATGTATATAATATAAATGTATATATGTATATATGTCATTATGTATAATATACATATATTAAGTTCAAGAGGATACAACGACAAAGTTGGGCAATCAAGGAAGTTTTACCAACAGGGTCCTTGCGACAGAAAGCTGGGAGTATTTTGGTTCCAACTGAGAGACTCCTGGACCCTTGGCCCTGATCCTTCTCCTCGCATCCCCCATAGATGCTCGGTCTTGAAGCGTTGGGTTGCATCCACGCCTGATACTTTGTGGATCCAAATCATCGTCTCTACCCACATTGGCCGATGAGGCACTCCTGCTCCCCAGCCTTATTGGCTGTGCTTCGCTCCTTTGTTGGCGGCGGCCGGAGCGGAGCACGGCGGTACTGTTGGGCCCCCCGGAAAATTATCGGCAACGTCGAACATATCGTATCATGGAGCGGAGGGTTGTGACCCGGGTAATGGATGTGTAGTTCTTTGATTGATTCCTTTACCTGCTTTAAGGAGAAGGTATCTTTTTCAGGAACGGTTAGCCCGGGACATCCCAGCAGCTTTTATCACCGAGTTGTAGGATTGAGTGTTGGCTTGTGTAGATGGTGAGCCGTTGATGGGCCATTTCTGGCGCCAAGAGGGGCGAACTGGGCGAATTAGCGCCCGTGAACCACCCCTGCACCTGTCTGAGTTTTTTGGTTTCTCCCCTCTGATCAGACACCAAACAACATGCACGTTCCCCATTGGCTCAAAGGGCAGATTGACTTCAAGCCCATCCTAAACACCATCTGAGCAAGTATGTCGATCCTGGGGAATACAGCTTCACTGTGCTCCCCAAATAGAAATATATAGTTTCTTTGATGTTGACCTAGTGATTGATTATATTGATTGAGACTCCCAAGGCTGGCGCTTTGTGGCGCGTTGCTCTCCCCATTGGGGGTGGAGCTTGTCAGGCAAGGGCTTGTTTCTTGGTGTCCGAATAATTTGGGGACTCAGCAAGATTGAGCCCTCGAGCGCCTAAGAAAGCTGGAGGCAAGGCCATCTAGGGTGGGTTTGCACGCTTGGTTGGCCCCACAATTGTTTCTATGTCCTAGCCCATATTATGTTTTCCCATGGTTCAAGTTGGTTCACCCAATCTTTCTTGAGCAAACAGCCGTTGTGCATTCAAACTTTAAGACAAGCAGAGCATCAAGAGAATTTTAAAACTGAGATGAGGAAACTTTGAATGACTCAAAATTAAATTGTCAGGCTTTATCGGTGGATTGACTTGGGAAGAGGAATATCCCAGTCTGACACAATGCTGACAATGCTTGGCCGGTGGGTTTTTGGACCAACATCCAGTGTTTCTTCACCCACCAGCTGAAACCATGGAGGCCCATAGCGCGGCTGGTCGTGTCCTGGGTCTCCACGTCTGCTGCAAAGCTGTGCAGTGACGTGTTGGTGAGGAACGCTCCGAGCTGAGACGTGTTGGTGACCTGTAGATAGAAACAGGTGAACAGGGTGAATAGGGGAATCAACCTCCCCCCGTTTGAGTCCGAAGAGGAACACTCGAACCCTGTGATTGAAGAGTCTGAATGGTTTCCCTATGCAGAGATGGAGCTAGGTCAGTCCGATGTGAACATCCCTCAATAAACAAGCAGTTTTGCTTGTTCTTTTTAAACCATTTGTCTGAGTAGTCAATTTGTCTCAAAGTTCGCAGACTCCTTGCATTTCCAATTTATCGAGGTACTTTCAAGGACGGTCACGACTTGAAGACACATCACCTTGGGTGAGTGATCTGACAGGTTTAGATGTTGGGACATTGCAAGCGATGCAATGGCCAAATGACAGAATTCATCCATGCTATTTTCCCACCACCAGGTGAATGAATTGGATACATGCCTATCATTGGCTATATTGAAAAGTGGCACTGAAAAAGAAGCTCCCAGACATGTGAAAGATTGTGAACGTATTAAGTTTTGCAGACTGAACATATGGGTGTGACTTGAACACTGACCCCATCCAACGTCCTATTTTGTTATACAGTATGAATATATATATATATATATTCTATTGATTTGACATCAAACTGCACGTGAAACTTTGTCTCCCCCAAATCATTTGTACGCTGCACGCTTGTATTAGAAGTACAGGATACACAGCACCAAGACTAACCAGCCCCTCAATCACATAGGGTCTACGAGGGTTAAACAAAAATGCACGGTGTCCATCCAGGACGACGGCATGGGTCGTCCCATGTGTTTGGAAAAGCCGTCAGGACGACGCTCGAGCTCCTTCGACACGAGGAGAAGCGGTAGCTGCAGCTGCTCGGGGAGGGTGGTGGGCCAAGGCCAAGGGGGAGTATGGCAGACACATAATCACTGGTCCAAGGACATACTGGTCTGGGCACGGGTCAACAGCACACTTTTCAAAGTATATATATATACACAATTATATACATCCTTTTTATCCGGGGGGTCCATTCTCAATTCTCTTCTTCTACAATCTTTTACTCGGTAGAGTACCATGACCCACGTCAGGGTTTTGTTGTTTCATTGCAGACTCACCAGTTGTGGGGAGGCAAAGCCCCTGTCAGAAAGCGCGAAAGGATGTGAGCGAGCCATCTTTTTCGGCGCAGCTCCTAATAGCGATGGCTCCAACCTTCTAAAGTGAAAGTGGAAGAACACCAAACACATGCCCCAATGCCCCAGCCTTGCCATTCCCTTTTGGAGGCTTCGTCTCTGGCTGTTGGATAGAAAATCCATCCGACCCCAGGAGCGAACTGACCTGCTTCTAGACGCGGCTTGCGGGCCCAGTCGTATGCGAAATCGTGGAAGTCCTGTTGAGACTGACATAGTGCTATTTTTGTGGCCATGGAGAGGAAGTCATAGAACAAGTCTATGATAAGAACCTGTGAGTGCAACAATCTTTCCGCATCCTCGGTTGAATCTGCATCATGACCACCTCATCCAAGCCCCGGATCCTGTGGATGGTGCTTTATACAGCTCGGAGCAAACATGGGATTTAATTGTTGCTCAAATAGGGGGCCATCCAAACACAGATAAAAGACATTTTGGCCTTTTCGCGACTTGAAGGGAGACCCCGCTGCCACAGGCAAATACACTTGAGCAACACCTGTGAGTCCATGAGTCTCATATTTGAGTCACATCCAGCCTTGATATTTCACGGACCCGATAAACAAAATCTGAGCTGCCACCAGACATGAGTATGGTTGAAACGAGTTAACCCTAAGCCATTGTAGGGAACGTCCCCAAGACCTTTTCTGTTCGATCGCGATTCATAGAAGAGGAAGAGCTCCGGTTGTTGACTCTTCACTACAACAGAAACTGCACAGAGAGCTTTGGAGATTTTTTTGCAAGCTGAATGTGAGTTTCTGGAGTATGCCCTACCAAAACTCCACAAGGCCTTCCAGCAACAAGTGGGCCAGGCCAGCGAGGCCATGCGAAAAGCCATGACCAACAAGCAGGCACCAGCTCCATGCCGTGGGCAGATGGCAACAGCTTTGACATGGAAGTGACATCCACGTCCCCAGCAAATCTGGTCATTTGGACATATTGAAAAATCTTTAGGACTGGTAGTGACGGTAGCTGGTGCAGTTGAAAGGGGCAAGCCTGCAAGCAAACAACAACAACAACAGCAGCAGCAGCAACAACAACAACTCGATGCTAGAAATTTGTTTTTAGGTGGGCGGAAAAGGGACAGCTGGATTTTATATAATCTATATATATACATCTATATTATCGTGTTATTCTGAAGTACAACGAACAGATTTAATGGTTCCCATACACTCACTTTCTAGTAGAAATTCGCAGAGGTCTATGCCTTACAGGGTCCCTTATTTCCCCAAACCTTACCTGGCACAGCTTTCATGTTTGTTTGACAGAGATTTTTGACATGACAGTCCAAAAGCTGGTCGAAGCTGGTCAGACCATTTCCAGGCTTGTGACTCCAAGCCAAGGTTTCGCAAAACAACACCTTGGTTTGGAGCCATTGAAAACACCATCGTGTTTTTAGAAGCCGTTGGACATCGGGAAACAATCGCTTTGCGGGTGATGAACGGGAAAAAAGATCCAGGTCTCCTTCCGGATCTCCAAAGGAGAATGAGTGTGGTTATTGCGCTTTGGCACCTTAAAGCATCTGAATCCTACAAATCAAAGGCTAAGTATTTGCAAGTCAGTCCAGCAGGTCAGAGAAGCTGAAGCTTGATATTTGCTGAGCGGAGGACAATGGCTCCCACACAAGGGAGTCTTTTGCTTGGCTTGCTTGGCCCAGTTGCTAAGGCGCATGACTATCAGCACCATCATCATCAACAACATCATCATCACCATCACCATCACCGTTCCCATCACCATCATCATCGTCATCGTCATCGTCATCGTCATCATCATCACCATCATCATCACCATCATCATCATCATCATCATCATCATTCAGCATCAGCATGAGAATCACCGAACAGGAAGTGCAGGGATGTTTCCTAATCTATCCTGATTGCGGGGGCCACCCAGTGCAGGGGTGGAATCTCCCATGGTGGTGGAAGAAGCCATGGTGATTGGGCAGCAGAGCATCTCGAGCTGGAGTGGCGAGGCGTCGTATGACTTGGAGGACGATTTGCATTCCAAGGTGAGTTGGGAGTGAGTTGGTTGTGTGGGGTGTTGGTGAAAGCAGTTCATCAACATAATGCTAGGCTTCTTCGAAGGTGTCCGTCAGTCATCCCCCTTTATCCCGCTGTTCCTGTTGCGCTTCGGAGGTTTTTAGGTTGGAGGCTGTTCCAAGGCGCAGGCGGATCGAGCGGTGTTTGGTTCCGTCATGTCACCAGGTTGCGAATTACGTGGCAAAAATGGACGTCGAGCCTGAAGCCTTGAGAGTTACCTTTGCATACAAAGCCCTTCAAGGCTGCGCACAAGCACTCAGGTTACCAGCTTCCTCTGTTTACCTGCATAGGGAGAGCTTTCGGAGTGAAAAAGTATCTTGCTTTTGGTCGCATTCGTGGCACGGTGGACCCTGGATGAAAATCCTATCACTCATGACTCGCTACAATGGTTTACCAGCAGTTCTTTTGGGTTTCTTCACTGCTGTTCTTGCAACTGGGCTCTTCAGTTATGGCTTCCTGCCGGGCATAAGTGGCTTTCCTTCAGACCCTGGCTTGAAGTGGTCAGCCTGGTCACTGGGAAGTGGCTTCGCAGTAGCGCTGATTACATTTTTCCTTTGGCGGCCACAGCAGCTGGTGTTCCTTGATGGAATTTGCGTCAATCAGCATGACCATCAGCAAAAGGCAGCAAGCATATTTAGTTTGGCAGGGATCTTGAAAAGGTCGGATCAAATGCTCGTTTTGTGGGATTCCACCTGGAGCGATCGCTTGTGGTGTGTCTTCGAGCTGTCAGCCTTTCTGAAAAGCAAACAGGCGAGTGAACGAGTGTTGGTTATCAGCCCCACGTTTCTGGGGCCATGTTCAATCATACTCTTTATCAGTGTGTTTATTATGATGTTGCCTGTGATCATTGTCCCGATGCTGGGTCTCTATTCTGCTTCGGGGCAGTCCGTTTTCCTCATCCCTACCTGCAGTGCCGTTCTCTTCATCTTCGTCACTGGCTATTTCGTTGTTGTGGCCCTCCGCAGGTATTTCCGCTCGGTAGAGACATTGAAGGAAAAGCTGCGCAACATCAACTTCGATAATACCAGATGCGCGTGTTGCGATCAAGGCCATCTTTGTGAGGGAGCCCCAATGTTGTGCGATAGAAGAATTGTCAAGAAATGTGTCTCAATTTGGTTTGGCAGTCCAGAGGCCTTTGAAGACTACGTCCGATCTGAAGTTTTCCAGGCACTAGTGCAGGAGTTGCAAGAGAATGTCTTCACCCGAACCTGGAACCTTTCTGTATCCATTCCAATTCTTTGGGCCTTCCTGGACTTTGGAGCGTCTTGGGCATTGGGAGAGCGTGAAGAAGCAGCCATTGGTGCGTGGATTGAGGGCATTGTGCTATGGTTCTGGTGTGCCCCGATCTTCATAGATTATTGCACCTTCTTTGCGCGCAAGTACTGCAAGTGCGGAACTAGCAAGTTCCGGGAGGTGTTGCAGAACCTAAAAGTACTGCTGATAGGATCTGTCTTCTTTGCTGTGATCCTTACAAGCTACATCCTTCTGACCGCAGGAGGTCTCAGGGCTACGGGAGTCTTTGCAGGAGTGTGGTCCACCCTGGGCCTTTGCCATGTTCTGTACGACGCTTTTAAGGCTTGGTAGGTGAAACTGGAGCAGAGCTGCTCGCGAAAGCGGAGAAAGGTGAAATCGGCAGTCCATGAAAAGTCGTTTCCAGATGGGAGGAACACCACTAAATCAACTAATTATCATTAAGTCACTTCCAGGTTTGCCGAGCACCTCGCCCACCTCGCCCTTGTCAGGTTCAGTCAGCCTTAAAGGAGACGGTCATCGATGCGTTGCGGGATGAGAACCTGCAAAAGGACCGTCCAACTGACATGAGTTGGAAGAAGATGTGGGTAAGGCACTTGTTACTAGTAGCGATGCACTTGTTACTAGTAGCTTCTTGTTACTACTAGTAAGGCACTTGTTACTACTAGCGATGCACTTGTTACTAGGGGCAAAGGGATTGAATATACATGATATACCGCTTGAGGAGGAACATGTTTTTCTTATTACTGGTTCTTACAATATGTGGATCAGCCGTGGTCGAATTAGGAAGTCCATTTCGCGGGGCCGCTTTGGGACCGTCAAGTATCACCTGGACCTGATTTTAGGTTTACATTAAAAGAGGGAGGACATTCGGCCGCGTTGAGGTGACACAGGTGTCTTGCAGGATTCTAAGGGGATAGGGTTTTCATTTTGGAACCTTCAAGAAGAACCTTTGCCCTGGTGGTGTATAGAACTCTGTTGAATACCAATAATCCCAAACAAAGCCTTCATATTACTGGAATGGTTCCCCCGCAAGAAAACCTACAAACAATCGACCAACATGTACTTTTGTAATCGTTCCAGTTCATTGGGAGGTTAGATTATTGGGATCTATTTGGGAGACTACCAAAACCATCCTATCTGGACCTCTCCTCCAACAAGACACTACCATTAGTGAAGACTATGCCAGTGACTATGCATTGCTCTTCCCCTGCGGGAAAAAGGAAAGAGCATGGATTGGTTGGCCTCTAATGTAGGCCTGTTCGTTTTTTGATTTGGGCAATGCATAGGTCATAGGTTACCGGTTTTTTCGATGTTAGCATGATGGTGAATGCAGCTTGTTTGTTGTTCCAGATTGATGCGCAGACTGTTTACACAGATTTCTTCAGAATGCACAGGTGTAAAGGAATGGGAACAGATGGCAGATAAACAGATCAATGCTCGCATATTTGTTTGCATTGGCCTTCTTGATGAACCTGTTCTAGTTTTGCAGTTTTGCATGCCTCGTCCTCCTCCTGTTACTAATTTTCTGAAGATTGCTTTGTCCTGCTGTTCTTGTCTGTTTGTGGCTTCAAGCCTTATCTAGGACATATAGTCCTAGTATTTACTTGTTATCTAGACTGATCAACTTCCTGTCGCTTGCTCCACTTCTTATTTATTTTCTTTGCCCGTTTCATGACTATGTGTTTTTCTTTCTCATTGAGCTGTGCCAGTGTCAAATCAATTTGCATCACTCTCATGTGTTCTTCTTTTTGATTGTTCGTGTCTTCACAAGTTTTCCTTGTTCTTAACGGGGCTTTCTCTCGGTCTAATGACTTTCAGTTTTCTAGAGTAGCTCTCTGTAAGATCTTACTGTTCTCAATTTGCATTCCTCTTCCGCCAGTAGCTTTTCGGTCTTTGTTCAGCTCTTTATGTTGTTATATATATACACACATGCAATGGTCATTCTCCTTCTTGATGAACTGATGCACAAATCTTCTTGCTGAACAACTCAGGAGCCAAAGGTAATAACTTGGCTCCCCAATACGAGCTTCACTTGTCGACCAAATGATGTGTTTTAGTTCCTAAGTGCAGAGTTCTTTGAACACACAATCATATGACTTATCTCAGAGAAGGCTTGATGAATTCCCAAGTACTATTCAAGGTCAGCTCTTCCACTTTTGTCAGCTCTTGTTGTAATGATACATCTGATTTGCTCTTCCCCTCTCTCCTCAATAAGCTCTTCCAAGTCTCAAGAGGCGTGCCTCTAGCTCAATTGTTCAAATACATACGGTTGCTTCTTGCTTAGCTCTGTCACTTGGGACTTGTTATATTAACAACATTAGAGTACCTGGAGAGTCAAAAGAAGGAACCATCAATCAATGATAGATGGACTTAGAGCAGGTGCAAGAGGATTGATTGGCCCATACCACATCCTGTCAGACATAGTCAGTTGTCCTCATTTGCTCGCATTTCTTCCCCTATTCATCAGTCTGTTCTACTGGTCGTCAGTTCCTTGTGTTTGTCTTCAGCTCACCTCCTGTTAATCGCTGGAGGCCGAAATCAAGGATTCTCATCAAAGTTTTGTGTTTTTGCTTGCAGAGAATTCCCCGAACATACCTGGCCCTTCCTGGCGATCCTTTATGTGTAGCTCCACAGGAGCTCGTCTCGACACTGACCAAGGCGTGACGGGTCTCGCCTAAGCGGCCAGAAATACAAAAATCGCTACAGGTTAGAAGTCTCGACTTTGAGATCCATGTGTTGATGATTGAAGATGTGTTTTCTGGGACAAGCAACCCTTTTGTATGGAGAATGCCCACATGAGTCCCAAGCTGTTGGCGAAGTGCGGGAAGCTCCCAAGTGGAAGCAATCCAATTGCTGAAAGAAAAGATTCCAACTGTCCTGGGCTCCGCATGAAACGCTTCGGAGGCCGCGATCTTGTCCTCGGGCGATCACTTGTTGCGAGCCCATTTGCCACTGGACAGAAGATTGTCATTTGTCATTATCCATCTAGATCATCTATAGGTCAAATTTGTACTTGGTCCAATATTGTATCTCATGCGTATCAGAGTGGACTACCGGGACTACCGTACAGCCTACTTCTCACGAAAGAGGGGACTGTTCTGACCAAGAAACACTTGATTCTCATTCTTTCGGATTTTTCCTCTTTGGGAACGCCAGAATCGGTCAAATCGCTCTAATCGCTCTTTTCTTTTTGCTTTTGGTGGCTGAAAAACGCACCGGTCACCTGGCTGGAGGCTGGACGTTGGCAAGGCTTCATCGCCGGTGTTTTGCATCGACACATTCAGCAGCTTTAGAGGTTTGGAAGGTCAGATGTGGTTCTAGTTTCTATTTTTGTGTATTTAAATGTCTTTTTGGTTCCGATAAAACCAAGTGGTTCCAAATGATTGGAAAGCTTCAGAGCTAGAATGCTTCAGCCTTGGGGTCGGTAGATGGTAAGTGGGATTCACTGGCAAGGTTGAGTAGATTTGGGTGAAGGCTTCGAACCAAGGGAGTAGCCGGGTCTCAAACAACAAAAACTCTGTACTTTAACCTGATTTTGCTACGCAAAGTGACTTTATCCTGCCCGGATATGGACAGGATTTTGCGCATTGTGAAGGTGCCAGCGAGAGTTCACTCAACACCCAAGCTTTATGCTACATGAAGCACAAGGATGAAGATGATATAGTGGCAATCTTACAACTTGTCCACAGATCAATGAACCCAAGATTGTGCCTGCTGCCATCATCAACACACACCTCTTTGCACAACTTCGCATCCTTGGAACTTGGTAGGGCAGAAAGTCACAAGGTCTGCAGCGATCGAGTGCACATACCTGCACCATGTGTTCTTTCCCATCAGCTATGACAATGGTACGTATCCCCTACGAATGATACACGTTCTCCTGCACCACCTCAGAATGCCCATAGGGATACCATGATCGACTACAAATACTGTTTCTAGGTGGTGCAGGATTTCGTCGATCATTCGCATACATTCTCCTGCATCTCTCCAAGGAAATGAACCATGTCCGTCTTCTCCGCGCCAGGATGCCATCGTGCGCGCTTTGAAGGATCAGAGCTTTACCGCCGAGATGGTGCCTTTGTGCAGACAAATCAGCACCGCATTCGAAGAAAGGACGGTGTCGTCTTTTGGGCTAGATATGGTGGTGAATATACAGCTCTGGTGTGAGATTTATTGTGAACGGATCTGCTCGGGTGGGCTTGCTTTTGAAGCACGCAGACGGACTAGTACAACTTGTCCTTGCAGATCAGAGAGCAACTTTGGCGTTCCTTATCCGTAGAGGTCATTTATTTAGTATTTAACGCATTTGTGAAGAGGGAACCATCCCTCATCCATCCACCTCGAATCCCGAAAAAAACGGGCTCTCACCAGCTCAGCTGGTGAAATCTTCAATCAGCAAAACATGCATCCAGTTTTGAATTCAGGGGGCTTGGCGCTTTTCAGATGGTGATGTCATTTTCGGTTGAGCGATATTGCCCAGCTATGCCAACACACATCTAACTTCCATATGACAGCTCTTCCCAGCGACCCCCGCACCGTTTGATGAATCTAGCTCGTATCCTATATGCCAATTAGCAAGCCGGATCATTGGCCTTTCGTTATTTGGACGCTCCCACAAACTTGGGGATGTCACAGCAGTTGAAGTCGATCTAACCACCAAACCAAGCGCCCAAGGTTGATCAAGTTTAAAGAGCGCAAAACCATGCAACACCCAGGCTAGCTAGACATGTTCAACACAAGCTGTTGACCATGGGTTCCAAGATGTTTGATCCAGCCTTATGCATCCGGTTGTTCTCAATACATTTGGAGTAAGAGGGTCATCCAGGGAATCGTGGCCCTTGCCAGAGCAGTGCTCAGGTCTCTATGATCTCCAAAGCAGTGCTGGCAGCCTCCCAGAACAGCGAGCTCAGGGCCGGGCCGGCCCAGCTCGTGAGCCACTGTGTCATCTGAGGTCCAATGTAGAGACATTGGAGGTGTTGATAGATAGGAACAGCGTGTGTACATCCTGCAAGGCAATGGCCATCTTAGTATATCCTGGTATGCAATCATGATTATCAATGGTAAAACCATGCAAACAACTGAACCAGGTTTTTCATGTCCTCGCAACCGAAACAGATCACTCTAAAAAGTTGGCTTTCAAGAACCGCGATACCATTTTGCCACAGCTTTGTATCCAAGAGGCACACCAAATTATATAATAAATGATTCAACAGGACAGTGAGAAAGATCCTTGAGCAGATTTGAGGAGCAGGTTTTGCAGGGCAACTTGTACGGAAGATTTTGAGTGTACAAAATGTTCTTTGCTAGGCCTTGCAAATGGAACATGACCGCGACAAAAAGCTACTAGTCTATGCTAGTCTCAACTTTCAAAGTGTGTCAGAAGGATGGTGACTGATGTTTCGAACATAGCCTTTGGCCACGCGAGTTCCACCAACAGAGGGAGGGAAGGAGGGAGAGAAAGAGAGAGAGAGGGAGAGACCCCGCCCCCCAACACACACACACACACACACACCCACACACCCACACCCACACACACACAAAAATGCAAGAGTTCGCAAAATGGAGACTCTTGTTCAAAAGGCTTCAGATTCTCATAGACCAAGGAGACCTATTGATCAACTTGTCCTTGCATTATGTAAGGCTCGATTCCTTGACAGAAAACCTCATCCTCCAGAGGACGCAACTTTGGACGTTGTGAAGGCGGCCGTGACGGATGCCTTGAAGGCGCACGATTCCCTGGCGGATCGTCCCCAGCCGGCCAAGTGCGTGGCTCGTGAAGGGGGTCAATTCACTGGAGATGAGAGGAATCGTGGGTTGAATGACCAAAATGGCCACCTTGAAGGAATGGATGGTTTGGAGGATTCTCATTTTCCGTGGATCCAAAAGGCTGACTTCATGGACCTTCATGGCACCACCTTGGCATCTCACCCACCCATCCACCAAGACCTGGGGGGATCATTCGTGCTTCGCGAGGATGAGGGCTTTATGGAGGAGATGCTGAGCACCCTGACGCGTGCAACCATTGTGGCTTCCAAGGAACCGGTCGGCGGGTGATAGCCAGGCTGAATCTCAGATAATGTATACATGTTTATATAATCTCAAAAAGGTGTATATATATAATGTACGGTTAAAAAAAAGGTAAACAAATATAAATTATATATCATCAGAAAAGATCAAGCGACCAAAGCGACACATGACAAGGTGGAACAGAGTGGTCTCACGACAATCTATGTATCATTCAACCCTGTGTTCAGGGTTTCAAACTAGTGTCCTTGATCCCACTTGGATCCACTTGGTAGGTTTAATTTACCCTTTGAAATGATTCCCTCATGCCCTTCAGCTGTTCGCCAAGTGTCAGGATCAAGAGCTCCGGGACACCCTCTTGGGGGTGACCAAGGAGGTGGGGTTGAGCTGAATTGCTCCTGTTTAGATTTCACGCGGTTCTTGGTTCCAGAGAACACTTGGATCAGGTCTCTTGGTGTGCTCAGTCTGAGGCGATTATATACGGAACAGAGAAGTACACCTTTGAGATATTGTAAGACCCCGAAAAAATATTCTTAGATGCTCCATCACATGTATTGCACAGTTGTCCCTCTCTCACACCTGCGTCGCACATATTCACCTTCGTCGTCATTTCCGTGTTTTGGTCTCACATTGAGATCTCCAACTGATCCACGTCTGTTTTGAAGGGATGTTGCCCGCTTCAGATGCCATGGCCTCGCAAGAAAAGTTGGTGCAATGTTAGTGTGCTCAACTGCTCGTGAGAAAAAACACAACCGAGCCTTACCAACCTGCTTGTTTGGCTTGTGGGCAAGATCGAGCAATATGATTTTACCCACGGGGCACGGAAAACGCTTTTGCTGAGTCTCCACGTTCGTGCCTTGTTGCGAGAGCGCATGATGTCGTTTCATGGCGGGCTGCTCCGGGTGAGCAGATAGTTCGTTTGATTCATGTTGGAGCGGACGCTTTGTGCAGGTTTCAGGTCGTTGTGGTGCTACATCCCGTGGTTTTGTGGTGCTACATATGAACAAATAGAGTAAATAGAGGATAATAGAGGACCATGTGCTACGAAAGGCACTGTAGAAACATTTTTTCACCTCCGCGCCCACAGCTCTGCAGGCTGTAGTCGATGCCTTGAGAGACGAAGGCTTCATGAATGCCTTCCAGAAGGCAATGTGCCAAGGCTTGAAGGAGCGGCGCACGGGTGGTGCCTTTGGCCTTTGGCCTTTGATACATCAGCAGTGTATATCGTGCTTTGAATCTTTTGTTTGTCTTTGTGGTCGTGTTTGTTTTTCCTCAGGTCGGGAAGACGATTGGAGTTTTTGGGTGGACCTGACTCATCAAGAGTAGGATCCAAGTGTAGCTCTATTGCAGGATGGGGAGGGACCCACGGCACTTGTAAGGAGGCTGATGCTTTTTCATCTTCCTGACAGTATTGGTTTTTGTGGAGGAAGACTTTCAGTTGAACGAGCAACGAACTATTCACTCGCTGCATTCAAGAGTGCAGCTTCTTCCAAAGATTTGCCCTTTCTAACACAGCTCATGACCACACCATACCATAGTTGCTACAGACTTGTCACGTGGATGCTTCATGATGCCTACACGACCTTTTCCTGAAATCTTCGCAAGGTCACCAGGCTAGATGAGAACCTCCCTTGCTGGTCTGGCCCATGACGTTCCTCTGTCAGGACAGCAACATCTACCGATCGGCAGCCAAGGGGGTGGTAAAGTCCCTGAACCCCTTCGCGGGTGGAGTGGACTGAGCCAAAGTGCAGACCCCACAGCTGGTCAATGGTCCGAAGCGACCACGATGTCCTCTGCTCACAGCGCAACAAAAAGATGCAGGTGCGTAGCGAACTGGACTCCTTCCAAGCCAGCTATGGACCTGAAGCGCCCAGAGTCAGTAAGTAGTGGAACATCTGGACAGAGTTTCGGCCAGGACGGTGACACGGTGGGGAGAGATGTTAAGCCAGATGTTAATCTACACGCCGGACATTTGAACGCAGGTGTCGTCGCGGAACCAGGTTCAAGAAAGCTCGAGCCGCGAGCCCTTCAACATTCAGAAGATATTCAACACAGGTGGGATGCGTTTCACATCTGTAATATATTGTAATATTATGAACATACCGACAGAGGGTGATGACCTCTTAGGTGATCAACCATGCTGAAAGCACTTCTTACTACTTCAGACTAAGCATCTTCTCACCAACGATCCATGCGGTTCCGCTGCTTTCGCTGCCTGCTACATGGCGCAAATCTGGCGTGCCGGCTTCGTCGTGGACGGGCAAGAGGTGGAGCTGGTTATCGTGGATGCGGATAAGCTCGAGCAAACAAAGGCCAGTCAGCTGCCATCGTTGGCACAGCAAGTGTTGGAAATGCCGAACTGCTATGAGTGTGAGAAGGAGTGGCGAAACGATGTTATTTAATGAGCAATTTTATATTTTGCGGCTCTGCTCCGTTTTTTGTTTTGTTGATTTTGCAAGATTTTCCTTGCTTGGAGCAGAGAAGGAGTGGCCGTTTGAGCATGTGCTTGGCTTGGGCAATTTGTTGAAGGAAGTCGGGGAGGGCTGGTCTCCAGGGTTGGCCACATATCTCACTTGGTCGTCTCCTGCTGGGGAGCTACATGCCTTGGGGCTGGGAAGTGTCTGGGTGGCCAGCGCAGAACTTGTTCCCCACATTGACGTGTGGAGTTTTTGTTTTTGTTTTTAGTGTTGTATCCGCCCGGTCGTCCTCCTCTCCTCCCTCTCCTCCTCCTCCTCCTCCTCCCGTCCTCCTCCCACCAACAACAAACCAACCAACCGACCAACCGACCAACCCATCGACCAACCGACCCACCCACCCACCCACCAACCAACCACCACCGTCCCTGGGTCGCCGCCGCTCTGCTGGTGTGATTTGCGTGGCAGGCGCAGTACTTGGTGCTCTCCAAGGGGTCGGATGTACGTCCCTGGGTCGCCGCCGCTCTCGGTGTGATTTGCGTCGCGGTACTTTGTGCTCTCCAAGGGGTTGGATGTACGCCTTCAGCCAACAGCTCTTTCCCAAACCTCTAGTTGTCGAAGCCGCTGGCGCCCTCGAAGCCGCTGGCGCCCACCGGACGGCTGCCAGAGTCCAAGCGCCGATGCAGGCCCATGTCACACAGCCACCCAGCACCGACTCTCGAAGCCAGGTTCTCTGCCAACTGATGTTCAGCCACTAGCAGTTTGCACATGCATGGCACCAGCATTCTGGGCTTGCTCTCCTGCAGTTCTGTATCTTTCACACTGTCCACATGGTAAAGCAGAAGGGTTCAGCTGACACCTAACCACCAACCAACCACCACCATTGGGGTGACCATCAACCACCAACCACCAATTGTCCACTCCTGTGTCTGGTGAAGTTGTTAACTTTTTTTGCTGTATATATATATACAGTACTTTTAGTGGAACGTTTGATCTCTTTGCCCTTTCCCTGTCGGCCTAATCACCTTCCGAAGTAGTTGGATCACGGGCAATGACAGTGTGTGCCTATGATGACCTTACTGCGTTTAGAAGGGCATGGCCCATGGCTCACGGGATCTTTAACTTCTTGTTCCCAGAATGGGTTTGGTCTGGTTACGTTATTTTTATATTATATGATTATATATAAGTTGTTGTTGCCGCATCTCCATTTTGTGGAGCGTCCAGAGTCCATGAAGATGCAGATTGTAAATATGCAATGATGCTATGTTCATTGTTTGGTCTCCTTCATGTTCTCTTAGCTCTATATATATATATATATACACGACTAATTACGATTATGATATAGAATCATATACATGTTCTCACTTGAGGCTGCACTGTACCCAGCGAACCAAACTATGTAGTCAAGTGATTGCAGATGTGGCCCCTACTTGTAAAACAATGTTTTTATTGTCGGATTCTTCAACTTCAATCTGAAGTGCCACATGCCCTCCGAGGCAACAAGAAACGACGCAAGATTGCAGCCCTTTTGGCCTTGACCCTTTGCCGTCTCTGTGGAAGTCATTGGCCAGCTCCTCCTGAGCTTCGTGATGAGTTGTACCAGGCCACCGCTGCAACAGTGCTGCGTCCGCCGCTGCGCCCTGGCGTGGCCGTATCGGCCTCCATACCGGTTGCGGGGCAGCAGGAGCACGACTGGCCAGACTGGCAAGACTGGCGCCGGTCACGAAGAGAAGACTGGTTGCCACTGTCAGGCTCATGGGTTTGGTGGAGCAGTGACATTTTAGTGGTTCTCTGTGAGGATGTGTCCGCCCAGATTTTCGCGGATGCCAGGACATGGTTTTACGAAGTCGCGGAGGTGCAGCAAGAACCGGAGGAACAAAGAGCCCCACGCGAATTGAACCAACGCACCCAGCAGATATTTCCAGATATTTTCTTCACCAGCCTGTTCAGACACCAAACCCACGCGGTGGTTGGTGTAGGCCGGGATCTCGAACATCGCAAGAGAGCAGGATGTTTGGGATTGG